>JARJDX010112402.1:0-11164 GCA_030264735.1 Gymnusa sp. GC000175 | reverse complement strand
GAAATAAAAAAATTGCAAATTTCTCAAAATTTTCTATTCGAGAATGACGAGTACATCGAATATAATTTAGGCGCCTTTTCAACCTGGCGCCCTGAGGCGACTGCCTCCCCAAATACATGGTCGGCACGGCCCTGACATCGATTGTATTAACAACACAAATTAATTTGTCTATTTATTCATACAGAGTGTTTCACTGTTAGCGTGGTCCTTAATCGATGATAAAATACACATAAATTGATAAATGATTACATTATTTTCCAAAAAAATATTTTACATATTTTAAATCGGCCCATAAACCCTAAGAATTTTGGACAAGGGAAAATATTTATAGAGGTGACTTACTCTACGCAGCATTGAGATTTCAATGTAAAATTTGTAATGTTCAATTATTTGCTTCCCTAATTATTTTAGAGAAAAAGTGTAAAAGAATATTATGTAGAGAAAAAATACTGCATCTATTCGTATTATTGTCTGTATTCAACAAAATGAAAAGTAGAAATGTTAAAGTGGATTATTAAGCGTAAGTATTACAACGGTTGACAAAATAATACATACGTTTGATGCTAGTGGTAGTTAGCTTAGTTATTAAATAATTATAGGCGTAATATACCGTTCAAAATTTACACAAGAATGGAAATAGAAACTCCTTTATTGTTTTGGCGGCGGTAGCAGAAAATCCCAATATAAGTTTATATTAGCTTACATCACACCCGAGTGCTTATAAATCCAAATGCCATCAAGAGTTTCGCAAAATGATTTCGAGTAGAGGAATGCATTTTACTTCAAAATAATGGAACAATCAAAAGAAAATGGGCTAAAACTTTTGTTTGAAGATTTAAAATACCCAAATTCACCTCAAAAAATAGTGATAGCTATGAAAAGAGGTGGTCATCACTGGAAATGGATTTGGATATTTAACAGTTTTAACAGAACAGAGAGTGTTTTAAATTAAATTTGTAACAAATTGGGTTTATATCTTTTTAAAAAATTCACCTTTTTAAGAATTTGTAATTATTTATTACTAAATAATATCTTGAAAGTTCCACTTTTAAATTAATCAATGATGCTTTAAAATTATAAAAACAAATTTCACTTATCTTAAGTGTAATTATAACACCATAAAAGAATCAATAGGAAATAGAATATTATTAGAAATTACAACAAAAAAGACACAAAATTTCAAAAAAAAAATAACTGATCAAATGTTCAAACAGACCACCATTAACTGCTAAACATGACCCATTCTTGCCAATTGATATGGTGATATTTTATCACACATTAGCTGAATAGATGTTTTTAAATTTTCTACATCTTTATATGTTTTTCCAAAGTGAATTTTTGATTTTAAATACTCCCAAAGAAAAAAGTCGCTGGAAGACAGATCGGGGGATCTAGCAGGCCACTTTATTTAGCAGTTTGGACCAATATACTCATTGGAAAAAGTGTTATTTAAAAATGACTGTGTGACCGATGACTGTCATCGGACTTTTCCGCTTTAAGAATGCTCCCTGCAATGGCGAGCGAAACGTTGGCAACAACCAATAAACATACGCGAAACAAACCCGAAAGTAAGAAAACTTACATCGACCTCAGTCGCGAAAGTCTAAATTCTAAATTGAAGGTGTTGTTATTTTCTTTTTCGTGTAAATTTTTAACCATATTATTACACCTACAATTATTTAATTATGTGCCACTAGCTTCAAACTTATGTATTATTCTGTCAATCGTTGTACTACTTGGAATTATACAATTTGGATATTTTAGGGTAAACAATGCACTGCCTTGAGGAGAACTTTTCTGGCTTTAAACCACTTTATAATTTCTACTTTTTTGTTGAATACATTTTACCGAAATAAATTAATTCAATTCAAAATTTGACAACAACAATAAAAGTGTTAACGCTCAATTTTTTGTTTTTATAATTTTAAGGCATTAATTTTACATTGAAATCTTTATGCTGCGGAGCGTAAGTTACCACCGTGTATAACCTTAGATTAGGTTAGATTAAATGAGGCCAGTGTGAGGTTAGTTAGCCTTTTGCGAACCTCTCAAGCAGTGGTAGGTGCTTTATGAATCTGGTAACTTTCTTGGGGGTGACGTCGCTCACTTCTTTGTGGAACAATCGGTCCCTTTCGAAGTATGAAAAACACTTGTGGGCAATCGCGTCACAAGTACAGAGTATGTAATCAGCCGTTTCCTCTGCCGAATGCAATTTCCGCTTTTATGAAAAGATAGGAAATTTTAGGTACTGAAATTGGTAAAAAATTATGGGTATTTTGGTGTGAAATATTTAAAATTTAAGATTTTTGTATCCCCACTTTCTTTAAGTGGTACCGGAGGGCACAGTGCCTTGTGTTTATGATCGGGTTCAAAAAGCCATTTTGATTGGCGTAGGCCTGGAACACTGTGCTTACGACTTTTGACCTTTATCCATTTTTGTAGCACCATTTTTCTGTATTTTATGGGGAGTCCGCATATCGGCTCTGTTCCTGAGGAAATGAAATTTTATATCTTTAGGTGAGTTCATCTGTTACTTCGTTACATTCGATACCCCTATGCCCTGGAATCCACATGAGGGTCAACGAATTGTTTTTAGCCAGTTTCATTAGGGATTGTCAGCATTCCAAGGCAGCGCGCGACACATTTCGGTAGGCTTTATTGGACTTTAGTGCGGCCTGGCTGTCTAAGAAGAGTGAGTGATCTTGGTTAGAGCCATAAATGCCAGTACCTTTGTTGTTCTTGGCACCATCCGCGTATCAGGCTAATATGCTTCGACCAAATTCATTGGCTCTCTTTGAAGCCATTTTAGGGTATTCAATAACCACCTTAAATGCCATTTTGAATTCTAGCCTTCGGGGCATGATGTCCGTCTGTTTGGACAGGAAGAGCGGATCGATTTGTTGCAGTATTTCTAAGTGTCCTGTCCAGTCACCTGGTAGTGTTTTCAACTTCCTAGAAAAGGTATTGTTAAACTAACAAATATCATGTATATAACAGACTGAAACACGTTCCATGCATATGGTCCATGCATATGGAAAATTCCAGTCACATGAGAATCGAACTAGGGAAACTGGTAAATAAAACCACCCTTTATCGCCAAACTGTGGCACAAGGGACCTAAAATAATTATTAAAAAAAACTAGAGATCACCAAATTGAATTTAGAGGTAAACACTCTACAATAAATTAAATCCATACGATTATATCAGATGTTAGGACACAACACTAGTAAAGTTACAACCAAACATTAGTAAAATTTAAGGTTTTTTGCCGAGTGGAAATAATTTAATGAGCTGCCAGTTGACCAATGTTAAAAATAAACATAAAACAAAATAGTGTCGAAAAAATATAGAATCGTAAATGGTAAATGGACGTGTGCAAGCATTTTTTAAACAAACAATTTGGAATTGATTGTAATGTTTTTAAACTCTCTTTTTACCATATATATTTTATTTAATATGAAAAGAAAATATACATTCTTAATTAAAATAATAATTATATCTCATTGTATTTTACATTTGCACAATAAAAAATAAAAAATAAAGGTGTAGTCACTAAATGACTATCATTTACCAATTTAAGTTATATCCATCAGTTTTCACGGAAACCTAACCATGTTTCATTATTATCAATTGATTAGAATAACAATGTTTTTTAGCAACTTTATTGTTTGTATACATAGTAGGAATTATTTCACTAACAATGTTGCTTAGTAACAATAAGTTCCTAAAAAAAGAGCTTGAAAAATTTTAGGAGAAAATTTTTTTGCAAATTGAATTTCAAATTACTTCTGCATTACGTATGCATGACCCCTGTAATACTTAGACACGCTAGACGATAAAGCCCGCTCAGCTTTTCTTGCGTGTCAAGTTTTTGGATTTTTGACCACCACACAAGAGCCGCGTAGGTGAAAATGGGTATCACCGCCGTTTTATACAGCCAGTACGTGATTTTTGGCTTTAATCCCCAGGTTTTGCCCATTAACTGCCGACAGACCCAAAAAGATGACGTTGCCTTAGCCATACTTTGTCGACATATTGGTTCCATGTCAGTTTGGCATCCAGGATAATGCCTAGATACTTGACCTCATTGGAAAACTTTATTTCTATTCCATTCAGCGAGGGAGTCTTCATGTGCAGCTTCCTTCTTTGCGTAAATGGGACTATGATTGTTTTATTCGGGTTGGCACTAAGTTCCTCCCGAACACACCAATTGTTCATAATATTGGTGCCTGTTGCAATAGGTCTGTGAGAATGCTTGCCGCTAATTATTACTGCGATGTCATCTGCGTACCCTTGGATTATAAAGACTCTGCTGCGCAGTTTATTTAGCAGACTGTCCACCACTATTGACCATAGTGTGGGGGACAAAACTCCGCCCTGAGGACATCCGTTAGCTACAGTCATAGATACTGTAGATCCTCCTAGAGAGGCCGTTACCAGTCGGCTTTGGAGCATGGATTATACCCACTTAATCGTGGAAGGATATATTGCTTTATTTATTGCTGCTCGTTTTATTGCGAAGACTGAAGTGTTATCAAAAGCACCCTTTATGTCTACGAATAGTCCGAGTGCTACTTCCTTGTGCAGGATGGCTCGTTCCGCCTCTTTGACGAGGTGGTGTAAAACATCGACGGTGGAATTGTCAGCTTGATATGCGAACTACTTGGCATTAAATAAAATAAACAAATAAACTTACAAATAAATAACTCCTAATGTGCTCGTCGATAATTTTCTCCTTAGTCTTTAGCAGAAATAAGCTTGGGCTGATGGGTCTGTATGATTTATTGACCTATTGCCCAATTTAGGTATAAATACCTGTATAGCCTTGTATACAACAAAAATGTATTTTACATTCGTAATGGAATGAGATTCCCTACTTACTTTGTTATTAAAAACTAAATAAAGATATATTCAGAAATTTCTTAAAATCAATTTTAAAGTGAAACAAATTTCGGATCTGTACCTATTTCTAAAGCGCTTGGGCGATTTTTTTGGATAATCTAGTATTGGTTCTTGCAAAAAAGTATATAACATATTTTAATTAATACATTATAGGTTATAAGATAAATTCAAAAATACAAAATAAATCTATTACCTCTTATTTATGCAAACTTCATTTTTTTCTTCTGCTTCTCACGCCGTGTCCTTCGAAGGTTGGTGATCCAATTAGTATCTATTCTTTTCGATACCAAAGATGTCTGTTAATGTACAGCCAAACCATTGACGAAGATCCATAATCCACGAGTTCTGGCATCTGTCAATCGATCTTCCTCTTATAATGTGCCCCACATTTCGTGTCATTATTATAAAGAATTGCTCTTTATGTTTCTTTGGGAGAACCGCGCACACGCTTAAACAGGTGCCTTTAAATAGCTTAGATTTTCCATTGCTGAGTTGAAGATCCAGTTTTTGCAATCCTACAGAAGTATAGAAAATACAAACAATCGTAGCATACGGGTTCTCACTTACACACTTATGTTAGGTATAAAGTAGAAGATAAAACATAACAACATATTTACTTTAGAAGCTCACAAGCAGTTAAAAAGGTGACCCAAGTACCACCAATTTGAATAGACAAATGGGGATGGAAAAGTCAAATGTGGGAAAAGCACTTCTTTTCGCAAAAAAAGAAAATTTGAATTTAAAAAAAAATTCCGCCGAATAAGAAGGAAACAATCTGCTCATAAGATCTCGGACAGAAGAACATAAGATCTCGAACAAAAACAAATAAGAAGAAATTTAAACTCAACAACTTCCTAGAAAAGGTTTTGTTAAACTAACAAATATGATGTAGATAACAGACTGAAATACGTTCCATGCATATGGAAAATTCCAGTCACATGAGAAACAAACTATGGAAACTGGTGAATAAAGCCAAATCTTACCGTCCCATTTTTCTACCACCCTTTATCTCCCAACTGTAAAACTCTGTGGCACAAGGGACCTAAAATAATTATTAAAAAAAACTTACTAGAGATCACTAATTTTAATTTAGAGGTAAACACTCTACAATAAATTAAATCCATACGATTATATCAGATGTTAGGACACTACACTAGTAAAATGGCGACGATATACGGCCATATCACACATAAAACAAAATAGTATCGAAAAAATATAGAATCGGAAATGATAAATCGACGTGTGCAAGCATTTTTTAAACAAACAATTTGGAATTAATTGTAATATTTTTAAACTTATTTTTACCCTATATATTTTACTTAATATGAAAATAAAATATACATTCCTAATTAAAATATTTATTATATCTTATTGTATTTTACATTTGCACAATAAAAAATAAGAAATAAAGGTGTAGTCACTATATGACTACAATTTACCAATTTTAGTCATATCCATCAGTTTTTACGGAAACCTAACCATATTTCATTAATTATTAACTGATTAGAATAACAATGTTTTTTAGCAACTTTATTTTGTTGATATAGGAATCAAATCACTAACAATTTTGCTTAGCAACAATAAGTTCCTAAAAAAGTGCTTGAAATATTCTAGAAGAAAATTTTGTTGCAAATTGAATTTCAAATACTTTTATAATATAAAGCAAAATATCTAACCACATCTCGTTGATGTATTTTAACCAAAAATTACTGTGACCTCATCATTTTTTGTTAAAAGGGTGGTCTAAATTGAGTAGCCTATCCTGGATATCCTTATTATTATTAAAGATAAATAAAGGTTAAATGGGCAATGTTGTGTAGATTTTTGTGCTGACTTAGATTTCTTAGATTTTGTTAAAAAAAATTCAAAATTTCTAATAGTTAACAAATTATTTCTAAAAAACAAAAACACCATTTTCTAAAAAGTCAAATTTCTCCCTAAATATAACAGATACAAAACTTACATCGTTGAAAAGAGAAAACAAAAGTCTATGTGTTTGTATGGACCCGTTTTTGAGCGAGAGCTCTTGCTTTCGGGTGTAGACAGAGTCTACTTTTAGCCTAATTTTTACGTCTTTAATGTGAGCAGAGAGAAATTTTAAATTTAGAGTTATAAATAGTGCCGGATTTGAACCAGGGACCTCTAGTATGCCAGTCCGCTCGGCTACTCTGCTCTCTGTCTATATTAATTATGCAAAAATAAAAAAAGCGTTCATTTAAAATATAAAAGTTGTTATTAATGTCTGAGAAACCGCGATTTTGGATTATATTTTGACAACACTTTTAAATCTCCAGGCCGATTATTTAGAGTAGTTGTCTAAAGACACGTACGGCACACTGAAAATTACTTTATTTGAATAAGTCGAAAATGGACAATTCTGCAAAAAATCTCCATTTTCAAAATTACAATGCTCTCTTTTACTGAGTAAATGAAATTAAAGTAAAAAAAAATGTTTTATTTTTAAATTTCATAAATCCAATTTATTTATATACTCAAATTTAAACACTTTTTTCAGAGAATAATAATTACATTTGGTCAAGAGAATATAAATGAAAAATAATTAAAACTTTGTAAGAGTCTGAGCATAGGGTACGCACATGTACATATTCACGGACGCGCATAAACGTTCACACTCACCCGAACGCCTACTTCTCTATAAAGATCCTGGGCCGGAGGATGCTTATGCGCCGTATCGTGATATTGCTGGTGACTAAAACATGTTCAATATGTATGTTTTGGCTCCGGCTTCACATGATGGTGTCCAACGTCATCAATTTTTTAATTGGTTCTGGGTACCTCTTGGAGATGTTAAGGGCACGCAGCACTTCCTATTTGGTGGGGTCCCTTGGTCCCAGAGGTCCAATCTGGAAGGCAAAAAGCTTTGTCTCGTAGCCGCTGGATTTTCCACCGTCCTCGCCGGTTGTCCACCAAAGCCCATGACCAAAGAGTATTGTTACGTCCATCAGCACCGCCGACATTTTGCGTCGTTTTTTATGACGTCTGAACGCAGCTCCCCCTCAGCCCCTCCGGCTCTTTTGATGACACTGACGGTCCCACCATCCCTCAAGATGGCCTTTGCCAGTTGGTCCTGCAGTGCGTTGTGTCGACTTAACCACGCTGCCTAATGTCTCTCTTAATGGTTTAAAACGTGAGGGAGGGTTTCATTTGGCTTGTCGCACAGACGACGCCTCTTTACCCCCGCGACAAACATTCTAATTTCCTCGTAGCTAAACCATTCCGTAGAAAGTAATTGCTGCTGGACCAAAGTGAGCTGACCTTGAATACTTTCCCCTGATTTTGTTATACCTTAAGAACGGTCATATAGTGCTGGCGAACACAGTTGTTTTCCTCCCCGGCTAATTGTTCTCTCGCTGATAGAGGTATTTTGACGATTTTATCATCTTCGCCTAGCACTTCAGTAAGTTCTTCGTGGGTGGTCGAATATCTCTCCTTCATTCTCCAAGTGACGTCCAGAGGGACGCAATCTTAGTGCTCTCCCTGCAAACTCTCCTTCAATGGACCAACTTAAGTAGTTGGCCAGACCTTCAGGAAGCCGCGGTGAAGATTACCCCAGCAGAGGCCTGCTAAAACAACTTTATATAGCTTTCGACCGACCTCTTAATCAGTTTGTCCAGGGGCTTCAGATAAATTTTTTCAACGTAGCCTCCTCGTAGTATGAATGAGAGCTATAGCATGACGAACACATTTACCGCGACGATCTTCTGCCATGACGCCACTGCCGATTCGTTGATTTTTACCACATCCTGGGTCATCCTCTCAATCATTGCCTCCGGTGTTAAGTTGGTATCCTTTTGGGCCTAGGTGATGGTATGTGTCGCGGAAGGTTTCTATGCGATCCCTGCGATATATGTTATGCCGTCGGGTTTGCAGCTGTATGCTTTCCTTCCAGGTCCATTGTGGCGCATTTGCTTGATTCAAATAGTAAACCACACTGCCTGGCTACGGTTCCCACGATATTTAGGGCTGCTTTCTTCTTCTCCGCGTCCGATGCCACCAGCGCAATGTCTCCGGCGTAGACGAGAGCCTTAACACTTACTGGCCCCATCTTCACTCCCGCGTAATATTAGTGGTTGCCTTTATATTAGTTCTCACGTCCTTCAGTTTCCACAGGGGTAAGGAGGAGGCGTCTTTCTGTATTCACCCCGATGGTGGTGGTGTTATTTCTGTATATCTCCTGGACTAACCTGACTATCCTATCATCGAGTCACAGCTTGCCCGGGCCCTTTTTATTCTTCTTTTTGTATAGTAGGATCACCTTCGAATCTTTTCACGACGCCGGCATAGTTTTGCGGTGCATCAACAGATTGTCCATCTGAGTAACTACCTGACAGCTTTTTACATTGGAGTTGCCCCAAGTCTCCTTGCGACCTCATCCGTGATGAGTGGTTGAATTAATTGGTCGCTTCGGATAATCTGACGTCGTGGAGTGGGTGATCTATTTCATTTTTAATCCACACCTCTATAAAGTATCCCCTGGACGGATCCTCCCCTTTTTCGCAATATTTTCTTTTAAAACCGTTTACGATTTTCTAAAAGCTATTTTTTTTCTATAGAGTTTTTGGGCCCAATGTTGTTTTTGTGGTTGAAACGGTGTCCGGGGCGGTTGTTCTACCTGTTTTGGGGGGCTTCGTTGTTATTGTTTGTGCCGGCAGCAGGAGCATTGGGTGACCTCAGGGATGATGCCAAATCCGCAGCCACTCGATCCATGACAACGACAACTTCACCTGGGTCTTAGCCTACTTCAGTCTGCCAATCCATTTCATTTGGTTATTAATTAGATTAGTGGCTTTGGGAAGTTCAGTATAGTATGTTTCGAAAAAGTTTTATAGACGCTACTTTAGTCACGAGTGAGTGCCTAGAGAAGGTTATAAAATGCGTTATATATATTTTTTTTTTCGACGAAATTGCCAAAAAAAAAGCAAATTCTTTGTTAAACGTCAAATTTAATATAGCATAATAACTTAATGCAAAACTGACATACGTCAAACCACCATCTTGATATAGGTCTAGATAGACAAAAAAAAATGGAGGTGTAGTCACCACACGACTTTTATACACTAATCTGAGATGTTTTTTGGGTTATCTAAAAAAATGATAAAAACAAAATTTGTGTAAAATTTATTTTTACACACTTTTGTACTCCTATGTTTTTTTCATAAACTCAATAGATTTTAAAATATTTTCAAAAAACCTATAAACCTCATCAATAAACTACCACTTCCTATTTTTGGATTTTAGCCAAAAGTCACTGGGACCTCCCAATTTTTGTTAAAAGCTTAAATATGAACTTTAAGGACGATCAGTTTAGCCGTCTGGGCTGTGGAGAGAACACAGACCCACAGACAGACAGACAGACAGACACACAGACACCACTTCGAAATCAACTTTTTCTAAATGAGGGAGGTCAAAAACGGATATTTCCACAAAAATGACGATTTTGAAAATTGTCGCGTTTACTATACTTTAATTTACTTTGTAAATGAAAGTAAAAATGAATATTTTGGACATATTATAATATAACACTATATCCTGCAACATGCATAAATAATAAATACATAGTTTGAGAGACAGTAAAAACGAAAAACTTCAAGATTGAAAAAACTGATATATTAGGTGGAGCGGGTTATTAAATAAATTTATAAACTTATTAACAGTACATCTTGTTTTTCTGCAAATTAGAATAACATTTTTTAATTTTCCAATTAATCAATTAAAAACCTTAATTACATTTTACATCATTTAGAAAACATACCTAATAAACTTCTACATAAAATTTGTCAAAAATAGTTGGAATTAATTAATTTCTTAACTACTTCCTCTAGCTCTAATTTCAACAAAAGAAAATCTAATTCACTGCAATGTTTGTGTGATTAGAGAAACGTATCCCAACAACAAAATCCAATTAATGTAAACTACTACTAACTATTATCATTAAAAGTTACTTCACAACCCAATTACATATTCAAGCCACGTATTTTCTTCAAATTGCATAAATTTTCATTCCATTTCCACTCAAACCTTCAGTCTCCTTTAACATCGACGTTCCAAATTTAGATTTGTGAACACTTGCGCATACAACACAAAAGAAAAGAAAGTTTAATCACGCCTAATCGATATTAAATTCATGTATTTGTACTTGAAATACTCATTCTTGATTTTTGACTGATTTAAATGTAATTTTCACTATTGCAATTCAAAATTAAGAATATATTTTGTAACTTTATAGATTTTTAATTTAAA
>JARJDX010112395.1:0-23019 GCA_030264735.1 Gymnusa sp. GC000175 | reverse complement strand
TTTGAACCACATGTTTATACAAGATGGGTAAAAATTATATGTTTCGACTAAATAGCAAAATTTCGGAAGCATGTTGAAGATAAAAAACTAAATTGCACACATTTTTGGGACACATTTGTACACAATGTGAGTAAAAATTACATATTTCTACTACTATATTGAAGTAATTAAAGAAATAATAGGAAAAATTTTCACATCATTTTTATACAAGATTGGTTAAAATTATATATTTGGACTCAATAGCAAATTTTCGAACGCGCATTGATGTAATTAAAGCTTTAATCAAAAATCTAATTTGCACATCATTTTTGGCAAACATTTTTATACAACATTGGTAAAATTTATACGACTCAATAGCAAATTTTTGAACGCGAATTGAACAATTAAGGCTTAAATCAAAAAATAAATTTGCACATTATTTTTAGCACACATTTTTATACAAGATGGTTAAAAATTACATGTTTCGACTCGATATCAAATTTTCGAACGCGTATTCAAGTAATTAAAGCTTTAATCAAAAAACTAATTGGAACACCATTTTTAGTGCACATTTTTATACAAGATGAGTAAAAATTACATGTTTCGACTTAATGGCAAATTTTCGAGTATTGAAAAGATGTTTTCGTTCCAAAGTGTCGTAATGTCTAAACGACAAAAACTTAATAAAAATGTAGGACGAAATTTAGGGATTAATTTTGAAACTGAAAGCAAAGCAAATTGGCTGAAATTTACGTAAAAGGTGTAAAATTTATTCCTTAATAAACACTTAGCTGAACTTTACAACATAAAAGGTGTGAAGGTTATCACTAAATAAATAATAAAATACTAAAAATTTCAAATGGTTCCAATGTATGTCCAACCGTTGGAAATTAATTGAAAACGTAAGATAAAGTTTTATTTTTTACCGCAATTTTTGGAGGGGTCAGTACAAGTGCCAATTTAATATGCATTTATTTCTCTCTCTCCTATTACATATTTTAATATGAAGTTGTACAGCATGGCTGTAATTCTCATTAGTTAAAATAACGAAATATGGTTATGTTTCTGTCAAATATGACAAAAACATATTCCCAAAATTTATAAATGTCATGTCATGACCACACCTCATTTTTCAAACTTAGTACCAAGATCTAATAATTCTGTTAAAAAGTAATTTTTTTCTTCAATTAAATTAAAAACCTTGAGAAAGCAAATTGTTTAACAAATATTAAATGATAAAATAAACTCACCATTTGAACTTTTTAAATCTCTATGTATAAGAGAAATAGGTGCTCCACTATGCAAGTAATCCATTCCTCTAGCAATTTGTATAGCCCAGTCCACTAAAACATCAGGTCTAATTTTTCTACCAGCCAACACTCTGTTTAAAGAACCGCCGCGACAATATTCCAACACAAGACACAAATTTGGCTCTTGTAAACAAACACCTTCCAAAGAAACAATGTTTTCATGGTCTAATAAACAAAAAAGTTTAGCTTCTTTCTTGACATTTTCTAAAGTCACTGAAATCTCCGCATCTGGATCTTGCCTTGCTGCTTTAACAGCAACTTCCCGATTATTCCACAAACCCCTGTACACTTTCCCGAAGCCCCCAACACCGATAACTTCATCCAGTTCAAGTTCACTAAAGTTTATTTCTATGGGATCTATGTCACTTATGATGGAACTTACATGTGTTATGGGATCGTCATACATAACAAAATTGGAAGGAAATATTCCTACCTTATCTCCGATCTTTCCTGTCCACCAACCTTCATCTCCTGATATTTTTGCATCTTTAGAGAGCACTTCAACCACCCATCCCTTTCGAAGGGAAAGTTCATCTTCACCCTGGGCATCATAATCAAACAATGCCGTCCAGAGGGATGGTGCAAATGGATTTCTAACCGACTGACTCCGCTCACTATGCACTGAGCTGACCATGTCTCCATTGCGAGGTGATTCCATGGACTTGAAGGAATGGTAGTGCTCAATCAACGGAGGCATCCGTCGAGCTCTTTTGTCTACTACAGCCAGAATTAACAACTTACTGTCTAAACGCTATTTTATCATACCTACAAAAAAAATAAAACCTCGTATATTTAAAATATTTTAATGAAGCTATTTTTATAAATCATAACATTTGCAAAATTATTTCTCCAAATATATATGTACTCAGAATTTGAGATAATTATATTATTTCAACCATATAAAGGTACTTACTTTATTATTAATTATGCGTTACGTCCATAATATTTAGTTAGAAATGGGACCCCATAAAAGGGTACAATAACCAGGTGGTCAATGAAATTAGACAAACAAAACACTGTCAATTAGTACATGTTTTACAAAATTCATAGCTTTTAAAGTTTTAAAAGCCTCTAAAGTTGCAATACACTTAATATACACCATAATATACACATTTAATAATTTAATTTTACGTGTGACCTTTATTTTCGTGCATTATCAACAGATTTAGTTTGTACACTGCGGCCATATTTTCATCAACAATCAAGTACCACACACCACTGGATATAAAGTGGATAAAGTGCTGTCAAAGGATGGTGCCTTCTTTATCAACAATTGAAATAAAATCAAGCTTTGTAGTTCAAAACGTTTAATAGAGAGGGAAGCACTATACAGACAAAAATTTAAAACAAATATCATATTATTAAAAGCTACAAAATTAAATTTAAATTTAAAACTACTTTTCGGATTGATGCGATTTCACTAAACCAGGACTTGGGCTTCTTGAAACGTAATACGAAACAAAATTTTTATTATGGTAGTGTTTCCTAGCAATTTTTAAATTATCGTCATTATTTTTGAACGTTAATAGTTCAATTGGTTTATTTTTAAGATAAAACACATTATCGAAATTTTTTCGTTTGAAACAGTGATGCAGCTCACCATTACTAACGCTGCATTTGCATTTAATTTCGCCCTCAGAAACACTATCATCATTTGAAAGTGGTTCTGTATTAGTACCTGAAGTAATTTTCATTTTTTGAAGTGTGAGCAATTGATTTCGTCTGGGATTTCGCTTAAAGTAGGCTCTAGTAGGATGTGTTTTTAAATATTTTTTTAAGTCCATATTGTCCCCTACAGGGGTGTTGTGTTCGTCTTCTGAAGAACTGTAATGCTTGTTTTTAGTGTATTTTTTATTTTTAGGTTCGTTATTTTCTAGATGAGTTTCCAGATTTTCACTATTTGGCTGTGCTATATGTGCCTCCTCTATTAGACTTATATGTGAACTACTTTTTAGTAATTTTTTTGTCGCTGCCGACTTTTTTTTTTCAATACCGGGACTTGAATCTCTCGGTTTCATGTTTTCGTTTATCTGTTTCGATGGCTTTTTCTTGTTGGCATCTTTCATGGAAGATCTTTGACTTTGTGAGAAAAGAATGCTGCTGGAAACATTTTTGGATGTTGAAGATTTTCTTCTATCTTCTACTCTGGAAATTGATGGCGTTCTTGGACTTTCCGATTTCGTCCGGCTTTTATCTTTGGACATGGACATCCTTGAAAATGATGCTTTACCATAGCTTCGCTTTCTGGTCTCACTAGCCCTCGAAGATTCAGTAATAGAGCTAGAATCTTGAGCGCTAAGACTGTAGTTTTGTTTAATTCGCTGTAAAGCATCTGGCAATGACTTTTTCCGTTTGTATTTTTTATCAATTCGGGGTTGGTGTCCAAATAATTCTTTAGATTTAGTTTTCATTATTTCAACAGCATTTGCGGTTTTATCATGCACTTCCTTAAGCGGTATTTCATGCGACATTACGTCTTTTAATCCATCAAAAGTTTCGTGACCATAATAATTATAATAATCATATTTAGGTTCCTCTTCACTTTTAACTGCTGGTTGGATTCCAAATTCCCTCAATAATTCTTGCCCATAATCTACAGTTGGTTTTTCAAGGGATTCAAGAGATACTTGAACGGATACATCATGCACCAAAATATACTCCTCTTCTAACACAATATCCTTACTTAACCTTACCGGTTCTTTTTCAGGTTTTACTTCTTCATGGAGATCAGAAACCAGTGGAACATGATCACTTTTATAGTTGGCTACTAACTCTGGTTGTGTTGTTTTTAAGTAATTAAAATACGAATCATTTTCGCTGTCGGCAATTTCGCTGCTTAAAAACTTATCTGAGGATGTTTTAAATAAGATCATACTACTCTGAGTTTTACTTTCACTTTCAGAAGATCTGGGTCTTTCTACTTTATCTGATAAAATAACTTTTGGTTTATCAATATCCCGACTTACTACCATTTCATCAATATCTTTAAATTTGCATTTCATGGTTTCATTGCTTTTTATCGGGTGTCTTTCATTAATTGTAATTCTATAGTCAGGATCAGAATCCATAGGAATAGAAGTTATTTCATAGGGTACAGATTTAGAATCTTTAATTTTATCTGAATCATTTGATTTTTTTGGGTGAATTAAATTGATTACACACTTATCTTCTACAAAACTGGTTGATTTTTTCATTTTATTGGAGTCACTAGACCCTTTACTTGAATGAAAAGTGATATCTTTAGCTAAAAACTTTTCTTCCTTATGACTTGATTTTTTGGAAACCAAATCACTGGATATTACTGGATGAACTACTGCACTTAAAGAATTGCTCGTTAACATACTTGAAGAATTTTTTGTTTTTTCAGAATCTGAAGATTTTTTTATTTTAACTGAATCTGAAGATTTTTTAGTTTTTACTTGATCATAAGATTTGTTACTCTTTACTGAATCGGAAGATTTTTTGTTTTTGAGTGACTCGGACGATTTTTTATTTTTAAGTGACTCCGAAGATTTTTTGCTTTTATTTGAGTCAATTATTGATTTTTGAGTTTTATTAGAATCGGTATATCTTATTGGATGATCTATTCTATGTAGAGATTTGTCATCTTTAATGGTGACTGAAGATATCTTCATTTTATGGTCACCAATAATTGGTGAAATTGAAGTATTAACGTTTGAAATAATCTTTGCCTTATCTGAATCGGAAGAAACTGCTTCAACTGAGCTTTCTAAATCATTTAAAGATTTTTCCTCCAATACGGAAGATATTTCGGTGTCAGAAGAAGTAGGATTTATTGAACTTTCTACATTATTTAAAGATTTGTTTTCTATCGTTAATGAAGATGGTTTTTCTACACTTGCCTTGGTAGACTTTTTAGTACAAATTGAACTAATAGATTTATTATTGCTAATCCTTTGACTTTCATTCACCTCGATATTGGATTTTATAATAGGAATTTCGGAATCCGCATTTTTTAAAATATGATCATCTACTGGTTTTCTTGATTTATTGGAATCTGAATAATTAGTGTCTGAATCGCTATTTATATCCTGATTTGAAGATTTTAAACTACTCAATATTTTGGAATTGTTTGGAACTACAGTTTTGGGTTCATTTTGTGAAACACTACTTACATCCATTATTGGAGGTTTAAAGCTACCAAATAATGAAGCATTGTTATCGTTTGGAACAAAAACTCGACTACTTTTTTTAGCATGTACGCTACTGGAATCTAAATTTATTGCACTGTTAATTTTTCGGTTTTTGCTTCTGACAATTGCTAGCAGTTTTTCACAAGTGGGTTCTCCTAATTTGTCAACTTCTGATATTTTTGGATAATCTAGGTGAGTCATACTTTTTGCAACTTGTTCCGAAATTTTGTCAATTCTATTCAGAAACTCTATCTGTTTATCATTGATTGGTGTACAAGAACATTTACTTTGTTTACTCTGTATATCAACAATTTGTATTGGATCAGTTTGTTCCTCATCCAATTTTCTGTTTTCACAAATACAGGTTTTTTCAGGTTTTTCTTTAAATTCAATTGTATAATTTTTATTTTGTATTTGTTCCAATTTATCGGACTCATCATCATCTGATCGGTGATAAACCTCAACATAGCCTATATTATTTGGAGCAACAGCTCCATCGGGAAGTTTATCCGATTTGATATCCAAACTAAGTACGCTTTGAAAAACCAGCGATCTGTGTATTTGAATTGCCGGCATATGTTGAATGGCAAGCCTTTCCGAAATTTTAGATATATCATCTTTATTGCGTTTTCCCTTTTCTTCAACCTTTGGAGATTTCTTTTCTTCTAAACTCACTACTGAATCAATGTTAAGTTGTGGATTTAGTGTAGCTACTAAAGTTAAATGCTTTTTAAAGTCGCGTGTACTTGTTGTTTTCGTAGTGGTAAGCACAGTTACCTTTTCGGGTACCGATTCTGTAATATCAGGTACAGCGCTTATTTCTTGTGATACTTTTTTTATTTCTGGTGTAGATGTTGCTGCTTGAGATAATGACTTTTTAATTTCTAATACGGATGATTTTGGTGTAGCCGTTATTTGTTGCGTTGATTTATTTACTGTTAATGCTGGTGCCGATAATTCTGAAATGGATTTTGTAATTTCTGGTTTTGACCTTATTTTTAATATGGATTTTCTTATGTCTGGTATGGATGTTGCAATCTCCAAAATGGGAGTTGTTATTTCTGGTATTGGTGTTTCCATTTCTAATATAGGTGTCATAATTTCTGGCATAGGTGTCATTATTTCTGGTATAGGCGTAGTTATTTCTGGCATAAATTCCGACAAATCTGTTTCAGGAATCATCATTTCAGGAAATTCTTTAACCGAGTAAGAATTTAACAAGTCATTATGTTTTTCAGATATAGCTTGAGTAGATTCAATACTTGCTTTGTTGTCGGATTCATTTTGAAAACTGGATGAGACTGCCTTTACTACATCAACGATTTTACAATTGCATTTTTCTCCATTGTCATTTTTAGGGATATCTGCAATTTGCACCCTTTTTACAGTGTCTGCTTCATTTAAAGTTTCTTCCTTAAGAGATTCGCTTGTGGTTCCCTCATTGTCAGATTTTTGAAATTTTGATATGGCAGGTAATAACACTTTGACGGAATCAGACATATCAGAAGTGGAATAAAGGTTATGAGAGTCAGCTCTTGTAATATCAATTTCTTCTTTTTCCGACAATGTGTTTTCTTTAATTGGGTCACTTGTACTAATTTTATCATCATTTTGATATTTTGAGGAAACTTTAAGAAGAACATTGACTGAATCAGAATTGTTGGGGCACGGACTTGTATCTTTTGTACTTTGATTTTCGGTATCTTTTGTACTTTGATTTTCAACCTCAAGTTGAGCCTTTGTTTCAATTTCAGTTAATGGTGTTGTTGTGGATTTAGATTCTGAAAGGTTAGCACTTGTACTAGCCTGAACATTGGTAATTGCTATATCTGACTTTTTAACATCACCTATGCCATCTCTTCTATGCTCTCTGCGAGTTACTGGTCTGTTAATGTAATCATCTCGACATTTTATTGGGGCTGGAGGAGCTGCTTTTGGCCTTGCATTGGTAACTGTACCTTTTGTTCTATTTGACAAATCTCTTTTTGTTTCTTTGCATGAGGACTTAGTGGTGATAGTGCATTGATTAGTTTTTGATGTTTCAGACGTTCTCAGTATTGATTCCTCCGCTTTTTTTGAATTGCTTTTAGTCAATTCAAGTGATCTTATTATATTCCTTTTGCATTGACACACTAGTTCGTCTTTATTAGAATCTTTCAATTTATTATCTTCATAACTTCTTCTTGGAGTGTTTGTAGTTTGAAATTTCGGCAAAGCGGGCACAATTATTTTAGCAAGATCGTTACTACACACTTTTTTCTGGCAACATTGTTTGCTATATTGCAGGAGTGTAGTTTTATGCACTGCTTCAATTTCAATATCAAAAACTGGTTCGGTTCTTTCCGAAACATCAGTTTCAGTTCTTTCTGAAATTGTTTTTAAATATTCAAAACTTGTATTAGAGGGATCAGTATCATCGTCACATCTATTTACAGGGATTAGAAATGAAGGCACGTTACGTTCGTTTGAAAAAATGTATTCTGTTTTTGCAGGCTCTGCTTTTTTTAAAGATTCATTGCTTGAAGTAGCTCTAGAACTTTGTGGTTCGCTCGATTCTATTTTATTTCTGTTAATTAAATGATTCTCATTATTTTTATTAGATTCGTTAAAAAATAATTCCAAATTGGTTTTCATCATCTTTATTGTCGTCTCAGCCTCCTTTACTACATCAGTTAAATTTTGCATTTTCTTTAATGTGTATTCTTGAGATGGCGTTAATTGCCTGAAATAAAAAAAAAACAAAATGTTAGTCTTAAAAATTATCAATACTTACTAGAGTATTTAAAAATTATTATATTATGTAAAATGCGTATTTTATAACAAGCAAGAACTAGCCAAAATAAAATTAGACTATTGTTGAAAATAAAAACCAACAAAGTTGTTTTATTTTTTCAAAAAACATTTTTAATCTCAAAAAGTACAAAGCTTGATGTTGGGGACCATTAATTCTCTTAACTATAAAAAGTCAACAGGACCTTGAGAAATCGCACAGGAGCTCTTTTCAAACAAACGCTTTCAAACACAGCACGCACACACCAGCGGCTGCCTGATGTGGCAAATTTACCACCGGTCAGGCAGTCGCCACTAGCTAATATAGGAGTTGTTTTATTTTTTCAAAAAACATTTTTAATCTCAAAAAGTACAAAGCTTGATGTCGGGGACCATTAATTCGCTTAACTATAAAAAAATCAATAGGACCTGGAGAAATCGCACAGGATCTCTTTCTAAACAAACGCTTTCACACACAGCACGCACCAGCGGCTGCCTGATGTGGCAAATTTACCATCACTGGTCAGGCAGTCGCACCAGCTAATATAGGAGTTGAAAACGTTATGTCACAAGCTAAAATATTTTAATTCGGAGTTTTATTTTCAACGTGTGTAACGCTTTTAAACATTGCCACACACGCCTTCATGGCCTGCAAATTTGCCGCTCAGGCAGCGGACACCAGCTAATACTGGTGTTGTTATGGATAAATTGGATGCTGGGTAGGTGTAGACGTGTTGGTGCCAGAGAACTCAGTTTATTTACTTCAATTTTGCGTTGTTCTCAAAAGGATGGGACTTTTTATTTTTTGTTATTTTCATACATTTTTGTGTTCCTTACGAGATTAAATAAATTGTCATCACCTTAATTACACTCGTAGGAGGTAAACCTAGCTTGTGGCATGACAGCAGATTTCTGGAGGGCAAGATTTGAAAATAAAAACATACTGTTGTGCCAGGGTGTGAAAGATGTCATGACCAACACCCGCCCCAATTTTACGCCCTAATACACCAGGATCTAAATCATTTAACTGAAAATAAAATAAACTATTTTGAATAAAATTTCCCATTCTTTAAATATATAAATTACTGATCAAATTTTATATTTAAGATTCATAAAAAATATTCCTACTCTTTTTATTTCATAAGACTTTTTTTACAATTAACAATGAGTTTGTGTATCAATATTATTAATAAAATAATGGTCACATTGAATATATTTTTATTTTATTTGACATCAACTAACAGCAGAAGATTGTACAAGCTTTGTCAAAACAGGTCATCAGTTGATATTAACAATTTATATTATAAAACTGACATTGTCAATACATGTATCTGTGTGAGAACACACAAAAATATTTTTTTCTGGCAATATAAACTTTTATTTCCAATTAACAAATTCTATGAGCAAATGTCTAAGAAAGACCGCGCCCTTTCAATAATAAATTAAAAATTTACAAATGTACATTTAAACAAACTAAAAAGCATATTGACAATTTTTAATTTTGGTCAGTTTCAAAAATAAAAAAGGATCCATTTATCGTGATAAGTGTTAGATATACAAATATTTGATTTATATATTATATACAAGGTCTGTACAATTTTACCAAATGGTCAAAGTGTTTGCAAAATTGTTTACATGTAAAACTTCACGTTTTTTAGACATATACAATTTGCAAAGAATGAGAACCTTGAATATTAGATCTGGGGATAATACACAAGTTAAATTATGTTATTTACTCAAGGAAATTTATTATTTATCGTTCTTATAATTTACCAGCGAGTTTTGGAGTTCCTATGATGAAGTGTTTTACAAAAACACTTCATAGATTTGACTAGGTTACTTTCAAAGTTACAATTGATAAATTAAAAAGCCATGGCCAAAGTACCATTTAAAATTACTTATCAACTAAAAACGGCGTTTTTAAAAATCGGATTCGATTTATTCCGCCGCCTTTATAAAATCAGCTGATGAATATACAATATTTACAGCTTAATAAAATATTAGGGATCAGAAAGTACGATCAGCTTTAAGTTATATAAAACCAAAATACATACTTTATACAAAAAATAAATCCAACACCAATAATTTTAAGACCAAATTTTTAATTTAGAAAATTATTAACATTGGATTTATTGCTAAAGAAAAAATGTCACTTATTTATTATTATTTGTACATTGATTTAGTATCAGAATGGTGTATCATATATTTACAATATTTACACTGTTTAATTGAACAAAACTGTTTTTAAATGCATAAAGTGTTGGTACTTTAATACATTTGCACCAAAATCAAATATAAAAATAAGACAGAAAAAGCCAAAATTTTTACATAACAAAAATTACTGTCATCATCTGTCATGATGATTGAAACTAGTTGAATGTGTATTTACATTAATTCGGCGATATTTAGCCAATGTTTCGGTACTTATACAATAATAAGACGGAAAAACGGGAACAAAAATCCCATATATATTTTTTTTAACTAATATTCAACACAGCCTCGTCACATTTTTTAAATATATTTTTTTATATCTGCCCAATCAACCATCACTAAACCAGCATCATATCACTAACTTTCGCCAACTTTGCCAATTACATCTCTACAATGAGATGTTTTATCTCGCAAATTCGAGAACAACTGATCCAAATTCTATTGTAGTTGTTATATTTAAGTTTCACGTTCTTTTTTCACTTTAAAATCTTCTCCCAATATTGTTGCTATTTCATTTTGCATAAATGCCCATGGAACATTTGAATTTGCCAATGGACATTTCTCTCCACTTGGACAATACACCTAAAAAATAAATTGAATATAAGACTAAATAAAATTTATGTATGGCGTCGGTTTTTATTATTTCAAAAATAATTGGAATTAAAAATTTTACTCTACAATAATCATTACTAAAACACTACGGATTTGATACAACACGAGCGACATGTTGGCAACAAGAAAATAAAGAGCGTGTGAAAGCTTTTGCGCAAAATCAATATAAAACAGAAGGGTTTTTCTCAGAATCGAAGCTGACATACAAATTTCATTCTTCTCCAAAAGAGTTACAGTTTTGAATTTACTATAACACTACGGATTTTGTGTTCTCGCAGAATTAAAACATTAAAACCAAAACAATTTCCATTCCATATTTACGCCACAAGAAACGTCATTTACCTAGTAAAAAATTCACAAAAACCAAACACATTTTTCAGTTGACTCAAAAACTAGGGTTGAAAACTAAAAACAGAAAAATTTCCATATTTAGAGGAAAAGTGGTGTTTTTCCATAAAAATCTCAAGACGAATCCAAAAACAGTTTTGTATTTTCTAAAAAACTACGAATTTAACAAATTTAAAAAAAAATAACAGAAAATTTTTCCTAAACCTTCTTCTCGTTCTTCTTAGGAAAAAATCTATTAAAGAATTGAAGAAGAATGTTTCGATTTTTTTTATCCACGAAACAAGAATCGCACTTCCAGGAACAAATCAAAAAACTGATTAGGGATGTATACAAAGACCAAGGCTTTGGTGTTTTAGAGTAAATAAGTTTTTGGATTTACTTAAACTTCGAGACGGCATTTTCGGTTAGCGAACAAGAACCATTATTCTCCAAAAAAAAAAGAAATTTTACTTAATTCTAATATGTACTTTGTTCACGGGACATAAACCGCTTTTCTCAAAAAAAACCTTTACATGATCGAAAAAACAGCTTTTAGGTTTGTACAATGAACGAGAGTTTGGAACTTTCGAGGAGATTAAATCAATAAAAGCTAAAACAAAAAAATTTGTTGAAAAATATTCTTTACATAAATTGAGAAACAATTTTTGGTTTACTCTTAACATAAATAAAAAAATAGTTTTTGGATTTGCGACAAAATATTGCAATGATAATCAAAAGCATGTGAAACTTCAATCACTTTATTCACGGGACAAAAACATTTTTTCTCCGAAAAATAATTTCAACATGAATCAAAACAAGTTTTAATTAAATCTACTGAAAAGGTATTTTCCGTTTTCTCGCGAATTGAAACATTTTTTTTTTTTTCTTCTCGTTATTAAACGTAGGGGACTTACGAAACATTGAGGGCAGTGTTCCGAAAGGGAATAATCTAAAAATTTCGATATTGTTAATATAGAAATCTATAGCCAAGTATCCTAGGCCACTTCCTTTAAGAATTAAAACAAAGTACGTGGAAAATTTTACAGAATCTCAAAAAAATCTATATGAATCGAGATTTTTTTTGTATTTTTTGTTATAATCCAAACACTAGTATAATATTTGGTGCAACGTCCTTAGAATAAAAACAAATTTTATATTTATTTAAATACTATTAATATTATTACCTCTTGGCCTGCCCCTTGCCTTTTAATGCTATCTCTACTGCATGGGAAACAGAATTTATGATGAGGTACAGATGGGCATTGTACAAAATGTGTATCTTCTAATCTTTCTTGGCATATTGTGCACCTGAGAGTATTAGCCGTGGGTGCTGCAGCGGTAGCAGTTTCCCCACCGCTAACAGGAATAGCATCGGTAGTGGCACCTAAATTGCCAGCTCCTGCTTCTGTCGAAGTAACTGTTGTTGAAGAAACATGTCTTGATCCAGAAGACCTCCTGCTGCTGGATGAACCTGCTAAAAATGCGAGTTGAAGATTTACGAATACATTTTATATCATTTTCATCTTACCAGAGGAGTTTGGAGAATGTTGTGAACCTCTAGATGCCGATCTGGGTGCTACGGCACTTGGTGGGCTACCTCCTGCCGATCTTGGGCTTCCCGGCGGCAAATTGTCTGCTACAGACATTAAAGCGGCCATAGGACTTTGTCCAGAGCCGGATGATGCCTGGGGGGGTTGAGTGGTTCCGCTAGTAGGATTTGTTTCAGGAGGTGAGCCTGTTCTACTATTTAAAGGTGAACTAGAACTTGTGCCATTGGCACTTGCAACCGAAACAGGTGCGGTGTATCCTAAAATTATTTAATATAAAATAATTGAACCAAAACATAAGTTTTTTTTCGGAAAAATAGCTTTACTGCACAAATTAAATTTTCGCAAAAGTATAGTAAATTTAATTCCTTTAGTTTACAGTGGATAGTACATAGTTGAGGGAGTTTATCCCAAAAGGCTATGGACTTAATGATATCCTTTTGCCATGTTAATTGTGTGAGAGTCGAGCTAGTTGGTGATTATGCATTTATAAACGACTAAAATTTAAAAAATTCAAACTGGTTCGAGGATAAATCCAACGGATTTTTTTTAATCTTATTATGTATAGGTATTAAGGTATTTAAAACAAATTAATGTATGATATAAGAGAAATTATTATTATCAAGTTTAATGTTAATTTTTTTGTTGTTTACATATTTATTTAAAAAACAAATGATACCACAAATTGCAAAAGTAGAACGCATAATGGTAAGAGGTATCACGTGTGCGTTATACATTTACAAACAAGCGCGCATCGTCGTAGTCCGCGTTCACGTGACCTCGATATGCAATCGCGTGACGTAGCAGGCAACAGAAACGATAATTTTAGCAACAGTCGAAGAGAGCGCCGTCTGGCGGAGCGGCCAGAAATATTAAGAATGTGACCACGACAAGTTTTTCTCGCGCGTTACGTATTTTTAACGGCAAGCGATACAGCGTCACGCAGTGTTGCCGTATGCACGAGGACACTCCCAACGCTGTAAAGTAGGTAGAGTACAAAATTAAAATCATTATTCGCAAACTCTCGCAGATATCATAGACTTTACAATTGCAACGATTCGAGATGCTTAGTCCATCACAAAACATATTTGCGCAATTTATATCATGAGAAACAAATCATTCACGACCTACACCAATACTCAAAGAAACATACGGAACCCACGAGCAACAAGTTACAATTTGAATCATAAAGAACTAGATGAGAACATAAAAATATTCATCAAACTCGTGGAAATGTAAACAGTCCATTGTGTGAAATATGCAGTATAATTGGCCATTGTTAAAAATATAATTTAAATATCTCGTAAAATGGAATGTTCTATTGTATGTTAACAATGAAAATATTGCAGTAAAACCAGTACAATTTTCGACAGATTTTTTTCTTCCTTTATTTTGATGAAATATTACAGGTGCAAGTTACAAGTCTTTGTGGTTGCAAGTTACAAGTCTTTATGGTTGCAACTTAAAAGCCTTTATAGATGTAAGTTACGTACGTCTTCGAAATTGCAACCTGTAACTATAAAGACCAAAAAGACCCGCAAAAAAAAACTACCGACTTATAAAATTAGATACCAATGCAGTCTAGAACATAACCCAAAGAACCCGAAACTATGACAAAAAACAGGTGTGTGAATACCGTTGCTGTTATAAGATGTTATTATCTATTTCCTTAGTAGGCAGCTGACTCAAATGAATAAAGAATTATGTATTATAATAACACATCTGTCTAGACCTGAAGGGGAAATGTGTCCCTCTTTCCGGCATCAACGTTTTCTTTACTAATTTTGTAAAGAAAACGTAGCACAAACGTTTCCTTCATTTTACTAATTTTGTAAAGGAAAATGTAGATAAATGTGTAACATAACCAGGAAAGTAGGCACCAATTAGTAGCATGAATCAGACAACCTTCGCTTTTATCGCGTATAGCTTATCAACACCTACGAGACCAATAGCCCACGTCAAAACATTTACAAAGATGGAATAAAAAAATTAATCGCATCAAGTGTAATGCGCAAATATTTTTAAATTAAAACGTAGTAATCAGTTATTGTAATCGCAGCAGTCGGTTATTGTTGTGAATTAAAACTTGTTTTGTTGAAAATTTAAGGTCTGTTGGAAGTTCCAACTTGGAACTGCAACTTCAACGCATGACGACAACAATTGTAATATTAATATTGTCACGGTTAGATTCGCTTAGTTAACAATTGAAGTCCCGTGTTTTTATATAGCGCGTATATTTCTATATATGTACAGATGTGTTACAGAGCCACAGACCCTTGTGTGTTGTGCAGCAGGGCACTGCTCTTGGACCGTGAGAAAGCTCTTGTAGGATCAAGGCCATCATAAAGACTGGTTTGTCAGCGGAGCATATACCTTTGTTCTTTTAAATAAAGTTAAATCTCCGCTGGCATTTAAAAACCCTTTGAAAATTGAACAAACACGAATCGGTATTAAATTACAGTCGCCATATGTTGTTTACGTTGTAAACAGTACACTGTAAACTTTACAGAATGAAATGTTGGCGTCAATTTATAATTGTTAAAGGCGAGGTTTAAAAAATTCCTAAAGTAAAAATAACATTGGAAAGGTAGGCACCTGATGTAATAAAAATGGGTATGGTCGCAACGGTACTTCGAAAGGGGGCCACTAGTCAGGTAGATGTTTTATAAAAGTTCCAAGAACACGGATGGGTGCCCAAGAGTTGTGAAAGCAGCCGTGACGTAGTAGATGGACTCAACGCGAGCAAATAAAAGAACCGGTCGCCAGACGAAACCGGTTACCAACACTTGACCATCTCCGCACAACTTCACAGCTCGCAATTTGTTTAGGCATCAGTGATTTTGACGTCACATACATACAGTGAAAGCTCATAATTACTTCTGACTGAATGATTATCATACGTAATAAACTGCGAGGAATTAAGTTCAGTTACACCAATGCCATTCAACGTAATCAATGTTAATTCCATATTTAAATTTCAAAAACAGTAATTATTTATAAAAATTGTATATGAAATAAAATTTACTTATGCGCATATTGCAAAATGAAAATGTAATTATGACAATTATTTTGTAAAAATATCATACGATATGTTATTAAATGATTCATGCATTTGAAGAATTTATAATTTCTGCGATGTGTGACTGTTCCGTAGAATTTATGTGACATTAAAAACTTACGATTTCAACATCGCAGTTTATAAAAATAAACATTACGTCAAGCATTTAGAACACGCATGCAACAGAATGTCACGTCAAGAAGACCGTTGAACCGGATGCAGTCCATCCAGACATTTTTAAGTACTTTGATGAATACTGAGAGAATCATAACAAAAATGCATGTGTGACGTTAAAATACGTGGCTTGAATAGCGTGACGTAATAAATAAAAATCGATTTATGTTTTGTTTTGCGAATATTTTTTATTAGTACAGTAAAGCGTACTTTTCATTTTTTAAACTCTCACCATTGGGTTTGAAGGCTGTGCTTGCATCAAATGATGCAGTCCTTATGGGATGTTTTTCTTGTTTAAAGGTTCTTTCTGCGTTAACTGTAAAAGATTGTGCCAAAGAAACTGCTGGTAAAGATTCTCCTCTAGTGAGTGGCGGACGTACAGATGAACTGTGTTCCTCTACAGACATCATTCGCTTAGATCCATTCACATCACCGTTAGTGTGATGGTGACCGTGATGGTCGTCGTCATCGGTGGAAGATAATCCACGTTTTAGACCTTGTTGAGGAATCGACGTGGGTCTGCCATTACTACCGGTGTGATGATGTGTTTGCAGAGGATGATGAGCAGCAGCTGCTAAATGTGCTGCACTGGGTATTCGAACGGTAGCACGACCGACTAATGCTTCATGCTCTGCGGTTGTTTCTTGTAAAGTGGGTCGAGACATTGTTGTAGTGCCTCTGGGAGGCGGAGGCGGCTGAGCAGATTGATATTCTGCCAACATCCCTGATCTTGCATGATGTAAGCTATATGAGGTAGAATGGTGTGCCCCTGTGGGTTGTTGCCTACTTGAAGTAGCCACCACATCACCATTTTGATGTTCGTGGGCACTACTAGATGTACGATGACTCTTTGAACTATGTCCTGATCTTTGCTCTTGAAAACCGTGAGCTCGTTTTAATTGTCTTGCAGTTTCTAAGACCACTTCAATACGATCGGCACCTTCATAATTAACACAACCGCGACATACCGCTTCGGAAAAGTCATGAACCATAGCCCATGGCATACGGGGGAGGTCGCACAAATAGCAATGCTGACGCTTTGCTTGCTGCATTTGCATAACCGACATTTTCACCATCTAATTGTAATTCACGTTACTAAATAAAAGCGCACTCTTATGAATAAAACGCGGACCTAGATCTATGTCGCCATACTGGGTAACGGCAAAACGATACACCAACACTCACGCTGCCTGCGGACTACTTACTGAGCTCCAAGTCGGAGCGTCGGAGCCAAACAAATAGAACTACAGAGCGCACAGCACTGTAACCGAACCGTAGAAACGGTTCGTCAGAAGCGAATAACGCTTCGTCAACCTAACGAAGGAACGGAGGGGCACAGACGTGCCACAATAATCATTATCGCTCGTGACGTCATAATGTACCGCAGACCAATGGCAACATCTCCTACGTCACATATTGCGCGCGCGCTGCTGCAACAGATTCATGTTTGTGTTATGCCAGGTAACATAATTGTCACCGTTAATTGTGACCTCAATTTGTATTGACGGTAAAATTTCAGGTGTATCCATCAGGATTACAATACATTTATTAGAGAGATGTTCTTTGGTGTGCTAACAGATTTTCTCATATTATTGATGTATCAATTCTGCGCAGTTCGCTCGGCCTCATTGCAGCTGCAACGTCGCTGTGTCGCGTAGCGCTCAGCACAGCATCCAGCATCAGCTTCTTATAAAACAGATCGATACTCTGCCAGCACTTTCGATCGTTCTTTCCCTGATTCCGCATCCTCAGAAGTTCATGAACATTATAAATGATGACGCACGCCCAATAGTAATAGTATCGTATTTCTTAGTTGAGGACCAGATCAATATGGCAAACATGCGACATGACGTGGATATAATAAATAATATAGAACACCACGTCCACATTGAATATTTACATATTTACATAAGTAGGCGGTTGAATAGTTACAGAAGTGCTTTTTTAGATAACCTTATCAGTTTAATAGCTAAATATAACTTATCTCGATTGAAAAATTCTCCTATCAAGTAATACGAGCAACTAACATGATTAAAAAGAGTAAAGATCGTTAAAGCACGTGGTAAAACCGTGACACGTCATATTATCATTAATATATTTAAAAAAAACTTTGACGTAACGACTATCAAATTGCGCCAAAATCGCTCTAACCTTATTATCTTAACGTTCATTTTGTAAAATTCATCATGACCGCAAGAATATGTGTCATACAAATAGTATACAGAATATCTACAACAACTATCTATACATTGCAGACGGGAGCATTTTAATGTACACAGATATCCTTTGTCTATTTGGAGCAGACGATAGTCGCTACATTATTTATGATAATTTTCAAAAGAACTGATGAACTCTAAAATCTTCCATTTAAACGGGCACCCACATCATTGGTGTTACTTTTTCCCTCAACTAAACTCAATTAAAACCAATTGCGATTTTAATTAGGTCCACTGAGACCTTGAGTGTCTGTCTGAAGCGGATTCGGCATCTTAAGTAGGGTTATGGCTTTTCAAAATATGTACTTAAACATGGTACCTAAAATTTAACTTATTGAATATTTTAAATTTTTAGTTTAAATGGCTGCCAAAGAAAATTTAAAAAATTAAATAATTTCAGAAAGCTCTTGAGCGTGTGTAATATGTGCTGAATGACAACAGACATAAACACTGAATAGCGACACAACTGAATATACCTATCCAGAAAATTCCCGTCTTTTTTTATTAAATGCCATATAATGAATATCTAACCCATTTAAAAATAAATTAGTTCAAATTAGTAACAAGTGAACAACAAAATTTCACATCAAAGCTGAATTCGTTATATGACGATGTGCATGCAAAGATTAATTAATTTAAGTATATTGACAATTTTTTTATGTAAGGCACGAGCGACGCGAAGCGAAAAGAGAGTTTAATAAAGAGTGCCTAGATAAGTTTTTAAAACGCGATACATACTATAAACTTTTTCTACGACGAAATAACCAAAAAAAGCAACTTATTTATTAAACGTCAATTTCAATATGACGTATAAACTTAATGCGAAACTTACAAACGTCAAAACACCAATTGATTTTGACTATACAATAACGTAAAAATAATGAAAAATTAAAAAATTTGCTTATACATATTAAAAAGAGGGTTCCCGGACATAAGCGCAACTGACAAAAGCGCAGCGGACAAATGCCCAAACCAAAAAGCCCAATGTACAAAACCCCATGTAGACAAAAGCCCACAGAGACAAATCCTATAAGGACAAAAGCTCAAACAGGCAAAAGCCCATGCGGACAAATGCTCATGAGGAAAGAAGCACATATGTATAAAAGCCCAAGGGACATACATTAGCCCATGAACAACAAAATTATAATAGTCTGCGCTTTTGTCAATTGCGCTTCTGTCCGGTCACCTAAAAAGAGTGTTTGTTGTACTACCGATGACGAGAATTTTGAAGGTTTTTTTATTTAAAATCATTAATGTGGGTGGCAAGAATTTAGAAAATCCAAAAAATTTGAAATGTTTAACCGATCGTAAATAGTAGGTGGATTGAGTAGCTCAGCGGTTGTTACCGGTCCTAACCCCGAATAAAAGAGGAAGGTTCTAAGATCCGATAGCAGGCTCACAGAACTGGAAACTTCCTTCGGACTACGTGTAATACACCTATATGACAATGGAGACCTGATGACAAACTTATGTGCCTATAACGAATTGAGAATTATTAACACTTTTTTGACCTTAAAAACTAATATACGCATTCGCAATAAACAATTGACTATATTTTTACCGAAAGACACTTTAATCCGCTTCAAATACGGGAGGTTAGAACGCCTAATTCAGCATAGATTGACCATAGTCTTCTACTTAGGAAAATAAGAATGAACTTTAAGTTACCAAAATTTCAAGATCTACAATACAAGAAATCAATTTGGTCATTATGAAACTGAGAGTTTTCATAATACAAGAATACATCGAGGAGAATCCAATGCAGACAATGATTGCGTCATTTAGCTTGAAAAAAAAAAATCAAAAACCGCTGCCCATGAAGCACTTTTAACTGGAACTGGAAAGAAGAAGAGTTGATTGATACATTTCACATAAAAAAGAGGACTGGGAAAACTATCTTCATATATCTATACAAATCACAAAATGTAGGACTGACCACACCAGAAATAATAAAACGTCAAATTGAAATACCCGATGTGCAATAAGCTCTGCAAAAGTTAGAAAATAGAAAAAAAAACGCTGGACAAGATAAAAAAAACAAATGAGCTACTTAATTGCGACAGAAGAGTGTTAACAACTCTAATTAGGAAGATACTATATTACCACAAAATCTCAGATGAATGTCGTATGTTTAAATAAGAGAAACTAAAGTTCCCTCGAATTAGACAGGAATAAATCTCACAATATTGACTGGTTACGAACAGAATAAATAGTCTCATTTAGCTGACAGATAAACAGCAAGAATTTAGATCAGGCGATTTTGAACGAACGTCTTTGTTGTATGTAAGGCTTTATTGACTTGGCCAAAACGTTTCACCATGTGTAAACCATAAAAAATCCATACAACATAATTAAAACTCTATAGCTCATGTACACAGTAAACCTAGTACAAGCAAAATTAGATGAAGGACTATTCAAACCAATACCAATTAGTGGGGGTATCCACCAGAGGAAGTCGTTAAGCCGACCTGAGAATTCAGAGAGAGAGTCTAGAATTTATAAAACATCAATCATAGCCATCATATATACATCAGATACCAAACTAAAAATCCCGAAATTTAAGAAACTGCTGGAAACAGCGAAAATGAGTTTTGCGCAGGATTGCAGGTAAAACACTTTTATACAAAAAGAGAAATGTTGAAATGAGAAAAACGTGTAAAGTAAACGACAATAATGGTTGTGTAACAGGTAGAAGAAAAAAATGGACTGAAGACATAGATAGGATGAAACACAGAAGAATAGTAAAAACAGGCGTTTAAAGTTAAGAAAGAGGAAAAAGAAGATGTAACCAAAAATAAACAAAATTGCTTTTATGTTAAAAATCAATAATTTTTAAACATTCAACAATTAAAAAAAATTTTTTTTTTATCAATTAACAGATTTCTGAGGCGATCATTCTTAGAAAAAAGTCAAAATGATTAACCAATTTAAAATTTATTTTCAAATTTTATCTGACAACTGCTGCCAGTTGATTGTTTTTCACCCAAAAAAAAAACGAAAAAGTATGCGAAACATTGTGAAAAACATAAAAATACAAGCTCAAAAATTGAGATACGTGAAGGTAATTTCGAAACTATAATCGGCAAACTCCTGGGGGACCGTAGGAAAATTTCCGCGATAAAAGTTTAAAAATATATAGATCCATTGAAGTAAATAAATATGCATTATTGTCACACAAAATAAAGGGTTCCACCAAAATATTAAAAGGATCCTCCGGCCTGTAAAGGTTTATTATCTGAATCTCTGGTATAGGGTTTTATGCAATTGTGGCATTTTACAAATCTTTAAAAGGGAATTTCCCACATTTACTCCTCCCTGGACCCGCCCTTGCCCAAACCATTATCTATTTTTTCCACAGCTCAATTTAACTCAACTCTATATAATTCAAGAAGCTTGTGATGTGATGATACATACAAGTCGAATGCGTGGATGTGTATAAGCCCAAATCACTAACTATTTTGTATCAAAAGTCAGTTTTAATTTTAATAAAGTTAACTCAACTCCATATAATTCAAGCTTGTTTAACTCGGTTTATGTTTAATGTGTAGATGTGATGATACATACAGGTCAAATGCGTGGGTGTGTGTAAGCTAGGTTTATTTGCATAGCAGGGTGCAGTGAACGCGTCCTATCGATCCTGGCTTTCGAGTCGTGCGATCCGACAGACCGATATATGCACCCGACAAGAGCGCTGCTAGGGGAAAATGCCGCACTATGCCGTGACCTTAGTCAAAGACCGAAACATTAGCGCTTACTAAACAAAGCATCACTTCGTAAAAACAAATCAATTTTTCAACGTCACAGATTCTCCGTTCATGAAAGCAAAAATCTAACAACGTCTATTAGGTAATATCGATAATTTCTATGGTATCCGGATCATCAAAGCAAGAAGAAAGCGTGACCGCGACTAGCATGTAGTTTTATTAATAATTGAGATTGACGTCATGGCATTCAAAATAAATCAGTCTAATTCTCTATAATCAGCGTAATTGGTTCAAGTGATAGACGTGCGGGGTTTGTTTATTATCATTTGAGCTTTAATGGTAGCGACCTTAACGTCTGAACCTAGCAGTTTTTGGCAGATAACGTAGGAATCGTTCAAGCGTATTTTGGAAATGTACATGCACTTAGTGTGCTGTTAGTTGATACAGAACAAAATTAGAATTTCAAGTGCAATGTTAATGCATATAGTCTACAGGATGTGAATGGGAGCTTTTGGGTTTATTAGACCTAAGAGTCCTTGGGAAAGCTAAATTTAAACCCTGCTGCGACGGCGATGGGGCCGTACAAACGCATTTGGGCGCACCTACAACATTTTATTTGGCACAAGATTCTACACAAAAAAATAACATAAAAAACAGTAGCCAGTTATAGAAAATTAAGCAATTTGATTGATTAACTAACTTTACTAAATTTAATGCATGAATTGATTGCGTATAAAAATAAACAAAAACCAAAATTATGCTATTTCAGCTGTTTATAGACTAAAAAACATGTGCCTGCATAGCGTATCTAAGTCCGTGCTTTTTTTGAAACAAGGAAGTTGTAAGAATTTATATAAACAAATAAAACTCTTCCTAGAAATTAGAATACACAAACATGATTCAAAATATCTTTTATGGCAGCTCAAATTGGATATAAAATATTAATTTGGTGTAAAGA
>JARJDX010112381.1:0-11814 GCA_030264735.1 Gymnusa sp. GC000175 | reverse complement strand
TTTAGCAATATTTGTCCATTTTGAGTTAATCGCAGTAATTCAACTCCATCCGAGATCCGTGTCTACGGTTCATATAGTCAGATAAAAATTGATATCTTGGAAACCTTTTCGAAACCCACGATGCCGCTTGCACCAAATATTCTGCACATATCAGAGATAATTTGGGTAAATGTAAAAAAAAATCCAAGATGGCACTCACTTTTCAATTTCACTTTTTATATTTCAAAGAAAAAATAAACGCAAAAAAGTTGGTCAAAAAAATTTTTACTCCTTTTTTTTGAAAAGTTCATTCAGTTGTCCTTAGGATTAGTCCAAGAATGTTTATTTTAGAAATAATCTACGTGGAGATATAATTGTTTGAAAATTCGGAGATTTTCATTTTTTCCAATTTTACACCCGGTATATCTAGGAGACAGCTGCACCGAATGAGGAACCAATATAGCCCTAAATATTCCTATATGAAATACCATCACGTCACACAATATGAACCGATTCTGAGAACATGCGACTTTTTTTTGGGTCGTCATTTGGTGGAACGCCCCATATAATATTTTTAAAAGAATTTATTTATTAATGCTTAAATAGGTATTGTCTTTATTTATTCTTTGTGGATGAATACTGTAAAAAAAGTCCATTCTGAAACATAATTTTTTCTTGAGATTAGGCAAGACGCATCTTTTCTCTTCACTTTTTATTACAGATGCAGATTGTGCAAAAAAGAAATATATTACCAAAAACACATTTTTTGTAATCATCGTGGGTAACGCTGTAATCGTAGGAAAAAAACAACACAAAATTTGTTTTTTCTGCGATTACAGCGCCAGCTATAATGATATCAAAAAAGTTTTTCAAGGTAAAGTAATGTATTTTTTTTTTGTAATATCTGAATATGCAATTAAAAATGGGGGTTGCTATTTTAAATTTCAAAGATATACCCCTCTTCATAACCAGAGGAAATAGGGAGTTTTTATTTTAGCAATATTGGATTGCTGTCTTAAAAACAATTCTTTTTTTTTTGTTTTTGCATTTTTTAAAATATTTAAGTTTCCTGTATATTCTTAATGGATTTCGTTATGTCTAATAGAATGTTTCTCTTAAATAGTAGGTCCTCTATATGTACTCTGTTGAAAACCTTCTTGAGATCTAGGTGACATTAAGGCCAGAATATTGTACATTAAAGATTTTACTTTTACTTTTTTTACAATGAATACAACATTTTACATTTAATTAGCTGTCCAAAATATGTTACCAATGTTTTATTTTCCTAACATGTGTGTGCCTAATCTTTTATCTTCCTTGTTTTCTATCTTATGAACCCTCATTCTCACTATTTTTATTGACCATGGATATCTGATTCTAAATTTTGTGTGTCTCTTAAAGTTTTTTTTTAATAATTCGTGGGTTTCTGTTTTTACTAATTTATATTAAAGGTAAGCTTCATCTCTCTTGATTAATCTGCACTCAAGGCATTTTTATTTTTACTACATTTCAATTTGTTTTTTTTTAAAGAACAATGGTGTGTTTGCTTTTCGTTTTCTAATTTGCTTGATGGTATTGGTTTATAGCGCTTCTAATATATTTTTCGTTCTTTTGACTAGTCATCGTCTATGTTACCATTGTTGTTTATTTGGTTTATCTTGATATTTCTCTAGTCTTTAAATTCTTAGATTTGTTTCTAATTTCTTATTTTATTGTTGCTTTGCGTTTCTCATATTCTACCATAGCTAGAGTTAATGGCTACTTCTTACGTTTGGTAACGTCAAGCTGCTTACACCTAAAGTGGTTGTTTTTCTCTGTTTTTTAGAACGTAATCTATAAATCACAAATTAAAACCGATCACAGTCCTTAACTATATGGTTGGACACCCCTATAGTCTATTTTATAAAATCTCAAAAAGCAAGAATTGTTGGTTATAAACTTTATCCCAAGAGAAAGCAAAAATTTCATTAAAAGTTTTTTTTAACAAATAATTGTGGCTACTTTAAGTATTTTATTTTAAAGTAAATGGGTATTTTTAACAGCGAGTTATCAAACTATCATTAGAAAAAATATGATGTTATTACTATCAATAATGAGATTGTGCGAAAGCGTGACTTAGTGACAAAGTCGTTAGCTTTGGAACTGAATTCACGCTCCTCGTGTGAGTTCGAGCCTCACTTTGTTAATCGCTACAGCTATAAAAATCTTTTAAATGCTCATCACTTTTATGACTAAAACCTTCTCTGGTCCGGAGTTAGATGAGAAATCGTCAACTACCTTCATTAGTTCGGAATCCACATAAAACACCTGTGTAAGTTACGTGCAGAAAAGAGTCTACATATCAGTAGTTACGTATTAAAGGCAACTGAAGTACAAGAAGAAGATTCTTTATTCCTAACTGGCTACAGACCTAACAGGTCCACCTGCCATGTTAATTTCGGTGTGTAGGTAAGTGTCAAAGTTTGTGGCTAACTTAGTTTCCGGTCATTGAACTTAGGATATTGTCAATCAAAATTAAGTGCTCTTTTATTGAGTTCCTGTTTTGATCAGTATCAAAAATATTTTTAAAATTAAAAAAAATATATTTAACCTACAATCGTTTTTATCACGACAATTTAAACTTTTTGTATGATCTGCTTAAATTTTAATTTAATTTATTACCCTCTCTTAGATTTAATGGGTCTCAAGATAAATGATAAAAGTTCGTACTTGCTAAATAAATTTTTACTTGTGTTATCATGATTGATTCAGCGACATAATTAGATGCAGCTGTAGATGCATGTCATGTTTCATTTTGTGTTATCACTTCTAAATGAACTTCAGCAATGTTTAATTTTTTAATTGGGGATGAACACATTAGATGAGTTTAATTTAATTGTACGAAATTTAATGTGAGTTCCATTACAACGTTTTTATATCCCAAGTAAGGATATTTTTTATGCAATTGTATTTAATTAAAAAAACTTGGCTGAATGCCACTTAAAAGTTTGTAATAGTTATATATGTATTATGGTAGAAAGTTTTATTTCAATTCTATTTTTATGTATTATATATAAAAAAAAGTTGAAACATTTTTATAAAAGTTTTACAAAATTTAATTTACTTCAGAATTTGTCAATAATTCGTGTGTACTTTAGAACTGTCTGAACTATTGAGCTAAAAAAGGAACATGTATGTTTCATTCTTCTTTTGTGTCCTCTATAAATTGTAAGAGCTTTCAAGTTTTTCACAAGAAAAAAAGTTATGAAAGCCTTTGATGAAAATATAAATGTACGTTTTTCACAGTGAATAATAGCAACATTTTTAAGTCAGAATTTTATCAGAAAAATAAACTTTCGAATTATATTTATTTAGACTTTAAAGCCAAAACGAATAAATTTCTTGTACTATTTTATAAGTTTGAATTAAATTTTTTGCACGAAAACAATTATAAATATAGGTTATGTAATCATTATCAATTGCCCCAGGGCTACTGTGTTTGGTGTACGAATGCTTGTTTTACCTTTATTTTTTTTTGTATTATTTTGACGAAGGAATAGGTTTTTCCTGTCAGTTTGGGGGGTAAAAATGTCTGTTACGAAAAATGTGCAACGTAAACTGCGTCACGAAAATGCCATCTAACCGTAATAAACAAAACCTTTTACCGGTAGTCATGCTTTGTTATTTTTTTTGTTTTCATTAACGAATTTAAAACACAAATATTACTTTTAATAGAAACATAACTATATTTCATTAATTATCTACCAATTAGGTTGGCAGTGTGTCTCTGCAACTTCATTTTATTGTAAAATGTATGTTGACAATAATTCCGATAGTATCATCCGTCAATTTTGAACAAAACAATTAATTTTACAACAAAATTTGTTGCAAATTTAATTATAAACACTTTTGCACTTTAATGCTTTTTCCATAAACTTTATAGTTTTTAAAATATTTGCAAAAAAACGAAAGAACCTAACTAATAAACTACCCCTTTCGGTTGGTGGATTTTATTCGAAAAACACTGGAACCTCCCAATTGTTGTTAAAAGCCGTCTGGGCGGTAGAGAGGACACACTTACACATACAGACAGACTTCACTTCAAAAACAAGTTTTTTTAAATAAGGGTAGTCAAAAACGGATATTTCCGCAAAAATCATTAACCATTTATCAAAAGTAGCAATCTAATCTCTCTTCATTAATTAGGCTTTAGACAAACGTATTTTATAGCGGATCAAGACATTGTGTAGCTGATGTTATTAAATGATGAATATAAAAGCGTCTACTCAGCCATATTCCTTAACGGGGCGCAGCCTCTTGCTGATAAAGTCTGGTACAATAGGCCATTTGGGTTCAAACAAAAGGATGAATATTTTAAGCTTAACGAAGTGTATGCAAGGCTGCCACAAGAAAGTGTTTTGAGGTCAATACTACATTTGTTGCATAGAATTTTAAACAGTCTTCATTAGCATGTCAACGTAAAAGCTCTTGACATCAGGGCTTAGTTATATTGAAGAAAACCAAGTCGTATAAACTGGTATAGTACAGCGCCGCGTGTAAAACATTGCGCATGTGAGTGACTAATTCCGGGAATTTTATTGTAATCTTAAAGACATCAATGAATAAACCAAAGCTTTTAAATGTTTAGTTATAAAATTTATTAGATTAAAATTAATGGTTAGTCTTACCAGTTTAAATAGTGTTGATACCTATATGTTCTTATAGGTAAAGGGGCAAAAATAATACTTTCGATCCAAATGTCCAATTTCGGAGAATTTTTGTCGTCCACTCCTTTCTATTAGTATTTTTTTTTCGATAAGCGTCACCTAATTTCTTCATAAACAGTTTGGTCTTATTTCACTTGCCATGTAGACCCGCATGTGTTAGTTATTTAACTGTTTCCATTACATCTTTCAGCGATTTGCACAATTTTCCATGGTCCTAAAATATTGTCGTCAAAAGAAACATCTGCTCTTGAATATATTTTTATAGATTTATTAAGTTTCGTAACCTCCTTGGTATTGCTATTAAGTTAAGCTATTTAATTGCGCATTACCTCCTGTTTGGTATAAGCTGGAGACCTTTAGGTTTATAGTCTCCCTAAAAGTAGTTTCAAGATGGTGTTGTAAATAATTAATTTTAAGATGATGTTGGAAATAATTAATTTTAAGATGGTGTTGGAAATAATTAATTCTTGTTCTTTACAAAGCTGCACTAGTCTATGGTTTTTATTTTGGTAAGGGGATCAACACCACGATGTTCTCCTCTTTTTCTTCATAAAAGTTTGCAGTAAAGTCTCCCACGATTATGCTAACTTTGCATTTTTTGTATATTTGATCAGAGAAGTTCATTACCCATAAAAGTCTTTATTGATTGCTTTACTCTTATTTGGCAAAAAATGGGCATCAAGCGGAATAATGTTTCGGATAAAAGCTTAGCGGTTGGAGGGGGACATATAGTTATTGTCAAATATCTCTTTCGAACCCCAGCGGGGTGCAGAAATGGGGCAACATTAAAATTCCCAATACCCATAGTTTTATTATAGATTTATATTCTATAGGTAAAAAAACAATAACTTTTATTTAAATCATTTTTTCATAATCATCGTAGGTGGCACTGCAATTGCAGGAAAAACAAGTCTTGCTATAGTTTACTTCTGCGGTCACTTTTGATGATTACAAAAGAGTGTTTTTTGTTAAAGTTTTTTGACGTAAAACCCAAAGCTGTAATTTCTTTCTTGGAAATTTAAAGTTGCTCCTTGCCCAATCCCAAAGAAGATAACTATTAAATTTTAAATGGAAACCCTACATTTTCTTGTACGTTCGGATTGTATGTGTAATAATAAAGGAATTTTACTTGGCACACTTATATGCATTTATCGTAAGTGAGTGTAGCTAGAATCGCAGAAAGAAAATGGATGATTTTTCTGCGTTTACAGCTTACTACGATTCCAAAAAGTATTTGAAGTAAAAATTACTTTCTTTTTATATAACTCTGTAATAGAAAATGGGGGCTTCTATATAAGAATTAAGAGTTGCTTCCTTTCCCGCCCCTGTGGAAGTCAGAAAGGAAAATTTTTGACAGTATCAAATGTCCAACACAAAACCCTTAACCTTTTATTCCAAATATTTTATCGTTAGATGTTTAATTTTCAAGATAGTTCTTCCAGTATATTTTATTAAAATTATATATTAAAAAAATTTAAATTCTTAAATCTTTTTAAATTTTGGTTTTAAGGACTTAATTCTTGAATTTTGTATTTACACTTTTTATTCAGATATTAGATACCGAAAAAAAAAACGAATTATACATACAAATTACCTTTCTAGGCTCACACAAATGCATTGGTTAAACACAGTGTAAAACATTTATAAGCACTTATAACGAACATTCGACTCTCTTTAAAATCTAATTTTGATTGGTACTATACATTAAAATACAGCTAAGCCATTCTCATTTAAAGGGAAATTCGCAAGATTTACGTGCTTTTATTTTGCGAAAATTTCAGTGGCGAGTTCTTAAAAATGAAATTAAGAGCAAAAAATTAAAAAAAAATTTGTTGTATATTAGCATATTTTAGAGTCAGTTGTGCTTAAGTGCTCAGAGTGCAAGGAAGTGGTTTTTCATCCCTTAAATGGTAAGACATACAAGCAAGCGTAATTAAGGTAATCAGCCATCGAATGTCGTAATTGAAGGGAAATTTTAATACAACAAGTGTGTTTAAGAGTAAAGTTTGCTATCTTACCTGGCCAGGTAACAGAGAGAAAGAACCAATCGCTTTGGGAGGAGGGTGGGGGTAGGTGTGGAAATAGCATCCAGATAGTCAACGAAAAGATAACGCTAAGTCCAAATATTTTATTAAAAAATCAAAAGTAAATTTTATTTAAATACCTTTGTTTCAGGACCAAACTCATAGTTAAACTGAGAATATATAGGAGTGTTGCAACTATTTAAATTTTTATTTAAATTAAGGGCTAAATAAATTATTATTGAAAAATTTATGGTATATAATATATTTCAGTGCAATTTTCTTTAAAAAATAGGGAAAAGTGTAATATAATCCAGTGCAGCGGTTGATGCGTAATTCATATATTCGCATCACTAGACGATGCATACCTGCTCTACTGAAAGCTTAAAGTATTCACTAAGTGTTCTTAAAATTTTTAGAAATGGGGCCGTAATTTATCAAATGCTGAGACATATAACAACTCTAAAAAACAAATTTGTCAGTGTACATATAAGCTGGCATATAAAAATTCAATAATGTTATGATACAAAACAAAAACTAATGGATCCATAACCAATGACAGCAATAATTAGAAAATCAGTAAAAGAATCAACAAACTTTTAGCTGATCTGAAGAGGGGACAAGAATGGGGAAACATTTGTAGTTGTTACAAAAATACACTACATTAACATAACAGGCAGCCAAAGAATATATAAATTCCATTAGCACTAAACCAAAGCAAACGAATGGAGCAAATAACTTAAAACTAAATTCTTAACCCGATAAGGATGCAAAATCGTGGGCACAGAAGTAGACAAGTAGAAGGAAATAGACTAATAGATGCTAAGCGGGGGCATCCAGAATAAAAAGAGAAGAAAAGTAGCAATCTTAATAAAAGAGAGAGGTTCTAACATCTTAGAAAAGTGGAATAAGGTATCAAAAAACATAAAAATCGCCTAAGTTAAAATCTTAAAGAAGGTAATAGTAATAGGGAGAGTGCATGTACCAACAAATAAAAAAATGATGCATAAAACATGCAGATTGAAAAGTTATTTACGTGGTAAACAGGTGAAAATTAATTATGGCCCTATATACAAATTGTAAATTTCCATATCTGTCAAGGTCTCTAACCTGGGTTTTTCTGCCAGGGGAACTTGGCCATACTTATAGCATGGTGGTCTGCATAGCGGTACTATGTAAATGAGGACGGAATAAAACTGCCAATAATTGAAGAAAAAAATAAAAGTGACACTCAGGAAGAAGAAAAAAAGGAGAAGATAAGAAATACGAGAAAGGAGAAGCGTCCTTCCCCAATTGTAATGACGCAACCAGAAAAATTTAAAATCTTAAGAGACGTAATCATTAATAACGAAGTTGAAATAACAGACTACAAACTAATAGCTGGTGCACTTAGAATATTTGCCAAAACTCCTGATGACTTCAGAAAGACCATTAAGATAATTGATGCATTAAATCTAAAACGGTTCTTCTTTCAGCTAGAAGAAGAAAAATCTTTAAAAGTAGTTGACAGGGGCATAGCTCAGACGTAAAAGTTAAACCCAAGAAAAAACCAACAGCTCAGTCTCAGTGTTTGCGGTGCCAAAAATATGGGCACGTTTAGTATCGTTGCAATGAAGATTATAAGTGCGGGTTTTCTGCAGAACAACACCTCTCGTTTAAGTGTAAACAACCTAGAGAAAAATAGTTAAAGGCCAAGTGTGCTAACTGCCAGGGAAATCACACCGCCTTTAATAAAATGTGTCTTAACATACAAAGAGAAATTACGCAGAAAAAACTGGAAAAAGTAGAAGCTTCTAAATGCAAGGAGGGAATGTCCGTTGCCTCGGTTGTGAACCAAGGAAATCAACATCCCACAATAGAAGTTGATTTAAAAAAGAAGATAGCTGAGGCTGTGGAAAAAGCCTTAAAAGATCTGCTCCCAAAGATATTGAGCAACCATAGAAGATAAAAACCTTAACAACTCACCAGCAGTAATTGCAACCTGGAACTGCAATAGCGTAAAAGACAAAAAGAGAGTGCTGGAAGTTTTCATGGAACAACAAGACATCTCAGTCATGTTGCTTACTGAAACCTTTCTAAAACATAGAGATAAATTCTGGATTAGTGGCTATCAGTGTTTCCGGAAAGACAGAGAAGAAGGACAAGGAGGAGGAGTGGCGATCTTCATAAGAAGAGAAATGTGTGCCAGAAAAATTAATAGCCCAACTCGAAGTCAGTTTATAAAAAAAATAACAACAATCTAAGTGCGGAAAATATCGAAAAAGAGACTGAAAAATTTACGTAGGGGCTGAAAAACATTTTGAAAAGCTGTCAAACCCTATCAAAACCAAACCAGAGGGACAGACTAGGGCTAAACCAGAAAGAGAAAAATCAAATAAAAAGAAAGAACGAAATCAGGAAAAGATGAGCAAAATTTAGAAGAGAGAAAGAACGAAAAGAATATAGCAGACAAGAAAGAGAAGTAAAAAAAATGTTGGACAGCAGAAACCAAGAAAAGTGGGAGAAAAAGATCCAAGACGCAAACGAAGACGAAGACAAGTACTGGGACTTGTTAAAAACAATGGGTCGAAGACCTTTTCCAAATGCCCCTTTGTACGTCGAGGGCAAGTATTGGTTCGAAGGCAGAAAAAAGGCAGAACTAACAGCAGACTTTTTAAAGGAACAATTCACCAACAGCATTAAGGCACACCCGGAAATAAACAGAATGGTAGAAAACAGAAAAGATTCAGCAAGAACAGATAGGAGTGGTGGAAGAAATACCAATGGAAGTTCTAACGGAGAAGGTAAAATGTCTGGCCACAAAGAAAGCCCCAGGTTGAGATGAGATTTCAAACGGAGCCCTGAAGATGCTACACGAAAAGCCTTTGAAGAGATGGCTTAAAATAACTAATGCCATCAGGTCAAATGGAGTTTACCCCAAAGAATGGAAAAATGCTAAGGTGGTAATAATTCCCAAGGGTTCCAAGGATCTCTCAAAACTAGGAAACAAAAGGACGATCAGCTTACTCAACGGCTTAGCCAAGATATCAGAATCTATAATCAAAGATAGAATACAGGTTATCGTTGAAGAAAAGAAGATACTGGGAAGGGAGCAGTTTGAAATCAGGCAATCTTATCTGCAATCCACCAAGCAGTCACTTTACAGCCCTTGTACAGAAGAAGGTGCGAAGGAAAAGAACGCAAGCAATTGCCGCATTGTTGGACATCTCCAAGGCGTATGATTAAGTGTGGAGAAAAGGCCTACTGCACAAATTGAACGAGCTAGACTTCCCAGTATGGATAAAGAAAGTAATCCTATCCAGTCTGAAAGATAGATCCTTTGAAGTAAAATTGAAATCAACCATTTCTTTGAGAAGAGTAGCCAGGGATGGACTTCTACAGGGTTTCCCGCTGTCGCTCATACTATATAATATATTTGAGCATGACATGCCAAATTTCAGTGAAGATGGAAACATAAAGATATTCAAATTCGCAGACGACACAGGATTAATATCAATGGGCCCTAATATTATGCTAGCAAAAACTAAAATGGAGAAAGCTTTGGAAACAGTGAGTAGGTATATGGAAAAGTTAAAAATCAATATCAATGAAGACAAAACAGAAGCAATGCTATTTAGCAGAAAAAGGCCCGAAAACCCGATAATTAAAGTGCAAGGGAATCTTGTCCAGTTTAAAACAAAAATCAGGTACCTGGGGCTGGTGATGGACCGGGAATTGACCTTCCAAAAGCACGTAGATGAAAGGAAGACTATAGCACAAGAACGGTTATGGAAATATTTTTGAATAACCAAAAGAGGAAGCAAATTGAGCGATAAAAACAAACTTAAAATACTCAATACGATTATCCTGCCAATGGCAACATATGGCCAAGAAATATGGATCTCCAACAGGGAGAAGCTGAAAAAGAAAATAAATATAATGCACAACAAATTTATTCGAAGAAGCCTAGGAGCACCTTATTACATAAGGAATGTAGATTTGAGACAAGAAAGCAAAGCAGAAGATCTTCTAGAAATAGCAAGCTCAAGAAGAATTAAAATGATCAGTAGTTTGAAAGAGCATGAAGATCGCAGAGTTCGAGAATCTTCAACATTTATGGAATAACAATATTCTCCCAAACAAGCAAAGAAGAAAGCATCCTAGAGGTGCGAGTCTTGGGTCTCCATCTGAAGCCCAGGAATCGAAGAAGTACACACAAATCGTCTTTGACACAAGCTGTATTTTGAGGAGAAGAAAAAAAAACATAGCGGTGCCGGTTATTTGCGAGCATATTGTAAACGCTAGCAGACTTAGCACCACCTGATCCCCGCTGGCATAAAGACCTGGCGTATCCTGGATTGGTCATAACCTTTCTCACAAAATATCCCACGGATATTATTCTATGACACTGCGTTGCCTGTAAACTTACTCTATGTTCAGTACAACGATGGTGACAAGATTTATGAGTGGAAGTCAAAATAGGAAAAAAATGAATATTTCAAACGTAGCACCCTAATTAGTAAATTTTAGACAATCATTTACTTTTCTCGAAAACTGTGCCAAAAGGCAATCAGAGACACGTGCGATATTTGCTAACTGCCTAACATTTCATTGTAAACAATATTTCATTTAAAATTTTGCTATTCAACAACCGTATTTTAAATATTTTTTATTTTGTGTAGTTGATTTTTATAAAAAAGTGCAACTCAAAAATTTATTTATAAATGTATGCTAAATTTTAAATAAAACTGCTTTCATCTTTTAAACGTGCAGCAACATTTTTATTTAAATGGTTTAAATGTGATTTCAAAGTATATAAGTATTAAATATAAATATTTTCTACTTTTTATAATAAAAATAAATAAAATATTTATATAAAGCTGTTATGTCAAAATACTATTTTTAAATTAAAATGTTGTTATTACCTTATAATTTAATAAAAGAATGAATTATTTTTAATAGTCGTTATAATGCACATAGGCTTAAGAAGATTCTCATTAGGATATCTCTAGTTTCCTTCAAACATGGATTTTGCATTTAGCTCCTTACCGTACTCAAGGATTACTTAGAGAACCTCTTATGTCAACTAAAATCCATTTAAAATAAGCTTTTCCTATCCAACGAATGCA
>JARJDX010112375.1:0-16661 GCA_030264735.1 Gymnusa sp. GC000175 | reverse complement strand
TAATAACAATAATAATGGTACAAATCTAAATTAGATTTTAGTGAAATTATTTTTGGTGCATACATTATCAGATTAATAAATCAATTAAAGAATATTTTTGCATTTTTATGCAATTATTTTTTAGGCTATGTTTATTGAACATTGATTTTTTGGCTTTTTCGGTCCGCTTGCCATTCCTCTCTTTTTTTCGATGAATTGACCATTCGATGAATTGATCATTCGATGAATTGATTTTCGATGAATTTGCTTTCGATAAATTGATTTTCGATGAACTTGTTTTCGATGAACTCGTTTTCGATGAATTTGTTTTCGATAAATTTGCTTTCGATGAATTGATTTTCGATGAACTCGTCGGTTACCATTCGTAAGTCATTCCATCGATTTGAATTAAATTTTGCACATTTCTATGAAATACATTAGAACTATGGAAAAGTAAACTGTATGTTCGCTCGCTAGTTCGTAATCTATTCACGTCCCTTCGTTAATTCATTCCGATCGTGTATTCGATCCAAAGAGTAATCTTTTTGAATAAAAGTTGCAGTTAATTTTTAATTTCATTATGTTCTTACAATCCAAATAAAGTGAAATAACCAAAATAATGGTTATGGTGTTAAATTTTTTCTCAACAGTGTTTTTAATTTTTATATGACCTGCTCGAGAAGGACTAAGGTGTTAAAAGACTTATTCAAATCCAAAATTCACCTGAAATTTTAGTCTATGCCTAAATTTAATTTCTCTATTCCAGGTCTTTAACTATGACTGCAATGTAATACTCTGTTAATCATATTAAGAAGGACGTAAGAAATAGGCAAAAATAATCACCATGTTTATACAAAATAGCCAGTATACCCAAATCAACAAAAAGTAAACACCCTGTAAAATTATTTAATTATATAGAAAACCTTAACGCAATACAATAAATTTATTTTTGTTTAAAATTATTTTTACCTACAAATTTTTTTCACATTTATTACGCTTTCAATCTGAACAGATTTTTTTATAATTTCCAGTCTAGTTAAAAGATCAGATATTTTCTCTCCAAAAGTTACGCAAGCGACCTCATTTGTAACCGGAAATAGAACTATAAACTGGACCGATGCAGTCGAACAGAAAATAAAAAACACGCGCGGCTAATTTTTTGGTAAAAAAACGTTTTACGTGAATTAAGCAGAAATTGCATCGGTCACTTTTAATCATTTCGTACAGCTAGGTACATGATTGGGAATGTGTCACCTGTATGGTCATTCAATTTATTCATACATGGAGCATTAGTATTTCATGTTCGTACAAAATATAGTCAACCATAGCATTGACGAAGTTGCCATGAGGTTACTGGCCTGTCCGTACCATATAGTTTCATGAATTAATGATATTTACTGTTATTTAGTAAACGAACACAAAAATTATTTTAACCATGTTTTTCCATTGGAAAAAATATTGTTCGGAGAATGTAAATTAAATAGCAGAAGGTGTATTATTACTCCAAACAAAAATCATTACTAACTTCGCATTACAATGAGAATTTGCAATTTGCATAATTTATATTAAAATTTGTGGTTTGTATGTAATTTATAACTATCAATCTCTGCAAACATTTTTTTCCTTTGTTTTTTTTAACATTTTTTTTTAAATTTTCTGCCTTTTTTATACAAAATAAACTTTGGATTTAGTACCTTCAAATTTTGTTAGTTTCATTATCTTTACCCAGTAGTCCTCAAACTAAAACCAGACGACTTTTTTATTTCTTTTTATACAAGGTCAAATATTGGTAATGGGGTCTTTGGAGGTTGGGTGGATTGTTGATGTCTACTCAACAACAAAACTGAAACCCACTGAAATCTGAAAATGAGTTAAGGGTTCGATAAATCGAACTCAGCTCTACCAAGAAACCCTACTGTCATGTCCTAAATGACATTGGTCGCGTGGCTGCTGGATACAAAGCTACGATGGATGTACATTATATAATAAACGCGAGAGGATAAATGGCAAGATTTCGGCGCCCTATATCAAACCGGGATATATCAGCTAAGGGTAAAAGGCCTTAACAGAAATCTTCCTGGTCCTTCAGGTTGACAGTTTTGAAAATGGGCCTGCTTCTCATTTCATAGAAAAATTAACAATCTGCAAAAAGCCCAACATTAGACTCGGAAACAAGGACAGATTAAACGGTAAATACAAAATCAAAGGAAAAAGACAACGATTTTTGAATATTTACGAACTAAATAATCATCGTTTTATAATTATCACCCTAACAGTGACCAAAAAGAAGGAATGTGGCATAGAGACCTTAGGAAATTATATCCACATTTACAGCGGTATATCAAAGGACCAATGTGCACATAGATGGGTATCCATAATATTAGACAAAGCGCTAAATAACAAATTGAGAAGCACTAGACGAAAACATAATAAGAATTAATATCAAAAATATATATCAAACGACAGTAATACCAATAAAAAAGACCAGTTCTATGAAAAAGTAAAAGAAGAAACAATAAAAACAGGAAATAGAAGAGTAATAATAATATTAGGCGACATAAATAGAAGAATAGGGAAGAAATAGGGTCCTCAAAAGAACTTAGAAAACACACAATATTTATGTATTATGGATTAAACATCAGATCTAAAACTGGTTAACAATAAGTCAAAAAAAAAAATGCGGAAACTATAACTATCTAGGAATAAATTTTATGACAAAGACATAAGATCAATGGTAAATAGAGCAAGGAGAATAGTTGGAGAAAAGTCCTAAACGGAATCTTGTGGAGCAAAGAGATATGGAAATAGAATGTACGACAATCTGATAAAAAGCACACTGATATATAGATCGAAAACCTGGCTAATTAAAAAATATCTAAAATAATATAGAAAATACCAGCTAAGGAAATGGACGCCTTAATGTGAAACAAAAGAGAATATCAACCCGGTTGCATGCAGTCGATAATAACAAGTTTGAATACAAAGATCTTTTTTAACTAAAACGCTGCAAACGTAAAATTTTATATTAGAGAAATACAGAAACATTTATGCTGTCATTAGGCTTGCTGATCTCCCTTTTAAAAGTGATATCGTTATTCACCATTTTTGGCAACCCAGTATATTTTGTGAAGAGAAGAATTTCATTCAAATAATATAAGCTTCTTAGGTTTAAAAACTCTTATCAATTTAAATTTATCTTGACCTATGAAAGTCGAAAATGAAAAATAATATTTTCTTAAGTAACAAAGCTCCAATCAAATGTTTTGCTTGGATTACCAAAGTTTAAAAACTATAAAGTAAGAGATTGAAAGCTTTTTTTAGAGAAAACCTTTGATTTATTTTTTTATTAAAATTATATAAATTTATAGTCATTTTCTATTAAAAAAATGTCTTTGATGGGAGTTGTTGTAATATTTTTTGGGTAATGGATGCAAAATACTAAAAAATTATACGGGTAAGCTCCCACTTCCGGTTGATCAATTTTACCCAAATACATAAAAATTCCAGACAAAATAAAATTGTAGATACATAATGTAAGTATTTTATCCTGTCGTGATTTTAAAATGTCGGGATTTTGAACTGTCGGGATTTTAATCTTTCGGAATTCGGAACTGTTGGGATTCTAAACTTTGAGGATTTTGATTGTTGGGATTTCAACTGTCGTGATTTTAATTGTCCGGATTTTGAGCTGGACCCTTCAATCACATTAACGGCTCTGCGCTAGCCGAACATTCTTTCAGGTCATCAAATTGATTTCACGAATGTTAAGTCTTTATCTTTAAACCCTTTGTAAGAAAATGTAAGGTATCAGAGATTAATTGGATATTTAATAATGCCCGTAACTTGAATCGATTAGCCCAACCACGAAATATTTGTTTTTATCATTAAATTCTCCCCTCACTAGTTTTTTCGTCCTATATATACTCAAACATACTCAAATAAGAAGAGTCATTGGGGTTTTTCGCGTTGAGAAGGTTCCCTGCAATGGCGAGCAAAAAGTTGGCAACAACCATGCAACTACGCGACTTAAACCCGTAACTAAGATTACTTTTTTTATGTTATGTTGCATCATCAAATTTCGTTTTAGAAGTGACAAATTTTACGATTCCGCATATTAAGGAATAAATAAAAAAAAACTATTCCGAAATGCGCTTTATATTACCTTATCGTTTCAATTTTTTTGTATAAGACCATCTGCCTTAATATATAAATTATGCGGAGAGTATAATGCGACGTCTCAAAATGCATCCTTGATTTCTTGTAGTGGCATTCGCCCAGATATGCATGGAAAACTAATCAAAAAGCAATTATCAGTTAGAATCCATTATGGATCCCTATACGCACAGATTTAATTTCAGTGGGAGGTTTCAGTATTTATTTCATTTATAATCATTTTAGATCAATAAATTATTTCATAGAAAAAAAATTTAAAAAAAAACGGAGGTATGGTCACCACTCAACTTTCATTTACTAACTTAATACATATTCGTTACGTTTATTAACGACAGCGACATTCGTAACTCTAACTTAAAAATAGATGAATATGTGAAATGCTGAGCGAAATATTAAGTAAGTAGTATAAACCCGCGCAAACACTCTTTTATATTGGGGGATTTCAATTGTAAAATCGATATCGATTGTATAAAAGGAAATGAGTTGATAAGATTTATGGAAAGTGAAAATTTCTATCTGCAAAATAAAGACGCCGATGCGCACACGTACTTAGCGCCAAATGAGTGCAGCACCATTGATCTGATTTTCAACAACATCGCATGAACATCGGCAAGAATACAGATAAAAGAAACTATTATAAGAAAGCATCAAATTGTGTCATGTTTGGCCTACATACCACACATTAAAGACATTAAAGCGACACCAACCCTGAGAGAGCTAGACAGCTACAAGCTCACCCGTAGTAAACAAAATATGAACTTGCAAGCAGGTACGCATCGCGGTGACGTCAACGTTTTATCCACCTTCCCATCAGAGAAGAGACAAAAACCCAAAAAACCGAAGTTGATCTGTAGGCTCCTGTTAAGAAGTGGCGACTCGCGATACTACGAACAACAGAGAAGATATAAAGCAATGAATCAAGAAAATAGAATGCTTTTTTACGAATACAAGTTAATAGAGAATTTTAGTCAAAGACACCTTCAGTGGGGTCTTTTTCGAAAACCACGATCATCCTCCGCGACCAAAATACCTGAAAGCCGTGCAGGTATACTTCAAACAACTCTACACATAAACCCAATTTCGATGCATCGTAAGGATAGTTGCATGACCCGCTTCATGAAAAGTGGTGTGACTCTCCATTCTCAATGGAAGAGGTTATCAAAACAATATCTTGCAACCAGAAAGGCAAGGCAACATCTCTTACGAGCAGATGGCTCAAAATCTCAGCAGTCTGCAAGACGAATGGCTCGAGCTTTTCAACAATTGTCTTCAACAAGGAACCTTCCAGCATCATGGAGAAGAAGAACCATTAAAATACTGTACGATCAAACCGACCCAAACAACTACAACAAACGGGATATAAATGCCTCGCAAAACTAATCAACGACAGAATAATCTCTCACTTAACAAACCGACTTCCAAAGAAGTATTTCGGATTCCTACCGGGCCTATCCACAGTGGCACCAATCGCACAACTTATAAGTGATGTAACAGCTGAACTGAACAACAGCGGCGGGAAACTATATGCTTGTTTCGTTAACTTCTTCAAAGTTTTGTATAGCGTTGACAGGGACATTTTCAATCACAATATGATCGTTGATTTCGCCATCGGAGGTAAAATTCAAAGACCAGTGAACGAAATTCTAAAATTTAACAACATCCGTATAACAGACGGCCTCTGCATCTTAAATCAAATAACTCGGACCAGAGAACCCCAAGGCAATAGGTGAAATTCGACAATTTTTTTATTGTACGTTGCCGACCAGAAGTACCGACCAGAAGTACTCAAAAAAGTGGCAAAAAACTTAAAGAACGATGCGGATGATCTAGTGATGTATAGCACGAATAAAGTAGATATTTATCGTGCTTTGCAGACTCTTTCAACTTTAACGATAACTGCCTTACAGCAAATATAGAAAAAACTAAATTAATAAAATTCAGAAAAAAAGGTCGGCTTGTAAAGACGTGCTCCTTCAAGTATAAAAACGAAATGGTAGACATCACTAATTTTAAGAGCTACCCACCTTCACAGAACACATCCTTGCAAAAAAGATTCAAGCAATCAGGACCATAAAACACTTAAAGCACCAAACAAGACTATTACTTGAGGGTAGACATACCCTTTTTCAACAAAATTTAAAGCCAATAGCCACATACGCCATTCAAAAGATTTGGCCCTCGTCAAAGTTAAAGACCTCAATAACCTAGAGAAGATTAAAAGCTACTTCAACAAACGGCTTTTAGGTGGTCACAAAACAACTAACTATTATCAGTTAGTCAGTTAGTTAGTGGAATTAGCGAGGGAGTGCAACTTGAACAAAGATGCAAACAGGAAGTACCAAAAAAACAGAGAAGTCAAAAACTGATCTTTTGTAGCAAATAACTATACCCAAGGCCCAGCATTCAACTTAAATAGATGGAAGAAATTCAACCAACCAAATAGGAACAAATCAGTGGAAGTCATGGGACGCGTTCATGGCTTCCACCACGAGATTTGCAGCACACAGCGTTTCTACCATTTTGAGGACGACTACCACTGAAAATTCTTCGAAGAGAGAAACCATATCGCCACATGCCCAAGAGGAGACCAGTTCCCCGAACGACTTATAAATATGACCTTAAATTAATTTCACGCATTCACACCACTAGCTGTAGTTTTTGTGGAAATTCGATTTATGCAAATAAAGTATATATTAATAGAGCAATAACTATATTTTATTCATTAATTATCAGCCAACTAGATTGACACTATGTGTTTGCAACTTCATTTTTAATAATATATAATATATATAGCCTACTTCATTATTTGTCAACTGCTTATAATGACAGTATGTCTCTGCTACTTGATGGGAATAAATTCAATAAAACGTTCCTTAGCAACGAATAAGGAACACTCTTATAATTTTATGTTTTTCCATAAACTTGATAGTTTTTGAAATATTTGCAAAAAATCTGTAAAACCTAACCAATAAACCACCATTTCCGGTAGGTGGATTTCAATCAAAAGTCACTGGGACCTACCAAATTATGTTAAAAGCTTAAATATTAATTTCCAGGCCGATCAGTTCATCCGTTTGAGCTGTAGAGAGGACACAGACAGACACCACTTCGAAAACTACTTTTTCTGAAATAGTCGAGTCAAAAGTGGATATTTCCGCAAAAATCTCTATTTCAAATATTTAAGCGATTACTATACTTAGTAACGGGCTTGGATTATCTGTCTTATTATCCTTTGAATATCTTTGTAGGCAAGTTTGTTGTGCTTAACAAACCTCTCATTAAATTTAATAGTACGTCAGTCATCCAGGTTTTTTTTTGAATTTGGAGTTAACCCTTCAGGTTTCTGCGGCAAATGTCATTATTTCGTTCCACTGAAGGTCGACTTCTACCTCGTTAGTATTTTGACTTAAAAAGCATTTATTTAATTCTACGTAAACTAAAACTTTGATGGATTCTTTCTTTAATAGTGTACAGTCAACGTTGTTTTGATAGTGTTTTTTTAATTATTTTCTTTAGCCTGTTGTGAATTATTGCTACTAAAGGTTATAGTTATAGTAAATATCTGCTACCAGGTTATGGCGTATTTTACGCGTATCCTAATCGTTGTTTTATTGGGATAAAATAGTTTTGACTTTTTGCAATATTACCATCTGTCTTAGCGCATGATTTCCAGGTTTAGAGTTTCCTAGAATGTAGTTTGAAAATGGTATTTGTTACAGTGAAGTCATTCTCCTGGCAGAATTGAATGTAGACCTCAATGGATCTTAGCATTGAGTGTTAAACAAGGACTAAAACCTGATTTTATCGCGTGGTCACAATTAGCCAACCTGAAAGACTTTGTTGGGATACCGGGACAAGAAAGATAAAACCAAAATAAATTCTAAAAATCGGAACCTATGGACACCCCAATTACGCATAAAGCAAAAATAATTTTCATTTTTACGTTAGGAGTTTAGCTACGATTCCTAACGTAACTTTAAAATATTTTGATATATCTTACAAGGCACAATTGTATTTTATGTAATTTTTGAAATCGAGATTCTTGGGAGAATATATATTTTTAACTCCCCTCACTCAAAAAAGGTTGTCTGTGTGTCAGTAGATCTGTCTGTCTGTATCCTCTCTCTACACCCCGAACGGCACGAAAATTGGAATGCCTCAGTAATGTTTAGTTGAAAAACAACCAGAAGTGGTTATTTACTGATTAGGTTAGGTTGGGTTAGGTTAGATTTTTTTGCAAATATTACAAAATCATGATTAGGAAAAAAAACATAGGAGTTTAAAGGTTAAAATTAAATTTTGATCTTATCATTTCATTTTTTTTTAAATTGTGGATTGAGGTCGATATTAATCTGTGAAATTCATTAATAAGTAAAAGACTAGTAGCTTTTTGTGACATTTCACTGTTTTTATTAAATTTATTTCTAACATATGTCGCGGCTTGCGCCATTGTCAAAGACATTCCGTTTTACTTTTTAATTTTACATTTGGGGAAATCATTGTTGTTCGTTGTTAATCAATTAGGATTGTTACTGAAATTATTATCATAATATATTTTTTGCTAAATCAAGTTGCAGAGACATACTGTACAAACTGTCATAATCAGCTGATAATTATTGTTTTTTATCAAAAGTAACAGATATGTCTAAAATTTTTAAATGAAAGTCGTGTGGTGACCGCACCTCGATTTTTTGTACTGTAATTAGAGATTGTTTTTTAACATATATTTAAAATAGCTGCGGATCCTAGCTACGTTAATAATATGATTTTAAATTTTATAATTTACATGTCTTTATTTATTTTTTTATTTTTTTAATTAATAAATTTCCGTAATATAGATTTTTTTAAGGACTTTTAAACAATTCTTTAACTTTTTTTTTGCTGTAAGTACCTGGAATTTTTAATAATATATTTTTCATTTAATATTCCTTGGCGCAGAGTAAAAATATGATTGATGAATGTGCATTATACATTCCAAGTGAAGTGTGTCAAATAAAAATAAAACTTTGAGTGCCACTACACTTACTGAAATAAAAAATAAATAGAAATGCAAACGAAATTTTAAACTAACAGAGTGCAACTAATTTTTTAATGACACGTTCATTACATGCCAAGCACAAAGCGCAAGTTTTATTAAAAGTAAATTAAGATTAAACAACTAGCTAAAATTATAATATTTGTTCCATACATGCATTTCTACAGAGTCTAAAGACCTATCCAAATTAAATATTGTTGTAACGCAATTTCTAAAAGTGTGTCAATTGTATGTGGCCTAGATAAAACAGAAATAACGACCGCTTGCACATCTTAAGTGTTGTGTCTATGATAATTAATAAAAGCCCAGTTTAAAGTTTAATTAAAACATATATTATTTATTTAGACCACTTTTACAATTGTGTGGCTTTTAATTTAATTTTTTTTAAATAAAAACTTATAAATTATTTTCTGTATTAATGTTCTGCAATGAAAACAATCTTGGACATAAATTGCTTCTGCTTGGTAATTATAACTAATTACTGGCACATTAAGCAATATACAACTTTCAAGGAATTATATACGTAAGTTCTTGATGCATACAATGGACTTATAAATAAGCAGAAGTATTTTATATACACACATGTGTTGGTATATAATACAACATTTATTAGGTCAAAGAACAATTCAATGATTATTACTTAATCGTAAAACTTTTATTTTTATACAATTTATATTAATATTTCACGCTACGGGGTACTACAAATAAATAAGTACCGATGAAAAAGCAGTGGGAAATTTTTTTTTATGGAAATAAAAATTACAGAATAAAATTGTTTTCATTAGATAACTTTCTTAATGTTTACAAATATTCACAAAATTAAATTTTCTAGAAATTTTATTTAATTTCTATTAAACTAAAAAATCGTAATTATTTTTTCTATTTGGTATATTATCCCCAGCTAACTGTAAAATCTACAGTGTAGATAAAACAAGGACCTTGTGTCAGGTTTATTTATATACATAATTAATGGTTGGCACCTTTACTACAAAAAAGTATGCAAGAAAGGAAGAATAATAAGAATTACATTATTATTAGACCAATGGTCGCAGTGCGGGGGCCCAAGAAGAAACAACACAGTCTTCTTCTTGGGCCCCCGCACTGCGACCATTGGTCTATTGTGCCCCTGTGTTTACTCGCTGAACAGTGCGGTCACTTTCATTAAGAACAGTATCTTCAACAGGGGAGTGTTATTTACCTCATTTATTTTAAGTTTCTCTTTACCAATAATGAGTTTTCTTACTGAGACATAGGCCTCGCATTGTATGGCGAAGCGTTTCCTCGCCCTCCCAGCAATTCCTGTTTTAGTCCCATATTGTGGAGGTGTTTTTAGCTGGCAGTGTCCTGTGATAGTCCTATCTTTGCTCTAATGTGGTCCTACTGAGTCTCAGTAGTTCCGTAATTTTATGGAATGGTTTGTCGACTAGGAACTTCTTAGTTTGTTGAAGTTGCCCTGGTGTTTTAAGACATATTTTTCAGCGGTCCTTTTTACGGAGTATTTCTGTTTTCTGTTTCGCTGAGTCCTTCGAAAGGCAACAGGCCGGTTTAGGTCCGATGAACGTTTTCTTTCTACCTTTTTTGGCAAGATTTAATTTGTTCCGCGATGCTAGTCCACTGAGAGTCTTTTTACACTAGAAAACGAGTGCGGAAATGACATTACAATTTCTTAGAGCTGCAAGTATTCATTGTACGTGCAGCCATTTTAATGGCAAATAACTTATGCTGCAACCCGGTCTCTTATCGCCATGTATTCCGTGGTCTACTTTATTTTCGTGCTTGGAGGCATCTATGTAGTACATAATTGTGCCTCCAATGAGTTTCTCGGTCTTATTATTCCCCTGCATCCACTTTGGAATCAAAGTTTCAAAGAGTTTTGTAAAATAGTATTTTTATGGTGTGCGTGACTCGGCCCATCACAGGATATCGTAGGATTTCAATTGAAATGGTTAAATGTCCCCATCTGAATGTCTCCTCTTCTTTGATTAAAATCAGTCTATAAGTTCCGTTCTGTGCCTTCGCCGCTACAACCAAGTGTGGAGATGGTAAGCAAAGCATTAGACCCACTTGCTGAGTGCTTTTGCCTGTCTTCGCCTGTGCTTTATGACACCAGATGAGCGAGGCGTACGTGATATTGGGACGAACCAACATCAGGTAAATCCAGTGGATCATCTGTGGTGATAGCTCCCATGTGGAGCCTAATGCCCTTCTGCAGGTACATAGGGCACTTGTTTGTCACATTATTCATATGATCTTTGAAGTTTGGAGTCCTGTCCAGTGTCACACCTTGACACTTGACATTCTCCATCATCTGGAGCTGTGTATTATGTATTCTTTACGTCCAAAATGTTCCTTTTAGGAGTAAATGGACCACGGTCGTTCTAATAGGGTTTATGGATTTAATTTTAGTATTATAAAATAGCTCCGAAAAATAATAAACAGGTGTTTTTTGTAAGTTTTCTTACTTTCGGGTTTTTTGTTTTTATAATTGGACGAATATTTCTTGAGATATTTGACCGTTTACAGACTTTTTGTTCATCTTGCATAACATTCACATGATGAACATGATAGTTTTTGAAATATTTGCAAAAAACCAGCAACCTAACCAATAAACTACCACTTTCGGTTAGTGGATTTTAGCCGAAAGTCACTGGGATCTCCAAATTTAAGTTAAAAGCTTACATATGAATTTTTAGGCCGATCAGTTTAGTCGCCTGGGCCGTAGAAAGCACAGACAGGCAGAAACCACTTCGAAAAAAAGTTTTCTGAATTAGGGGAGTCGAAAATGGATATTTCCGCAAAAATCTCTATTTCGAAAATTTTTGCGATCACTATAATTATTTTCTTAGTAAAAATTTAAGCACTAACAAGCATCGGGAATGACGAGAAAAGTAAAAAAATTGTATGAGGATGTTAAAACAGCCAAAATGTCAGAAAATGCACACTACTCCTTAGTATTGGGGATCTCAACTAAAAAATATAGGAAATTTTGATCTATGAACGAAAGACCGAGGCGAAACTCTGAACCTTTTGCAAGTAGACTTATACAGAATGGTTTAACTTAAACAATTAATAAATACTATTAATAAATACTTTTTTAAAACACCGATACACCGGAAATGGGTATATTCGTACAGTAATGAAATTCACAATTGGGACTTACAGGTTCCGTTGGTGGCGCTGTTAACTCATCAATATGGCCACCGCTGGTTAAATTTAAACATTGTATGAATAGCCGCATTTTTAACATTTGTTGAAATTATATACAATGATATCTATTCACGCAACACTATATTTATATTTATTTTTAAGTTCATTATGTTTTACGTTTATTTTGACATGACATTTTTAACCAAGGGACGTCAAAATTTTAGTTCACTAGAAATTCCTTAAGTGTCGCATGCTATTTTGTAAGTCCCAATAGCATTTCTAATAACAAATCCGGACCAAGTGATGATGCTGTAGTTTCCAAGATGGAGCACACGTAGTTTATCTGAATTTATCTAAACTACAATCTACATAGGGGAGCATAATAAATTGGGCTTATCCAAGGAATGACATTGTTTGCGTACTCTAGCTTCATAGTCTTTTTTAATAATCTAAAAACCAATGCAATTCCATCTTTTCATCTAAATATGAGCACTCGGTATAGAAAAATTCATATTTATATTTATTGTCCTAAAATGAATTTCTGGTCTCCTACCTGTTAAACAAATCAATATGGAATGTAATAAATAAAACAGGGAAGTATTATATATAAAAAAAACATTTCCAAGATGATAAATGAATTACACAAACTGTTATCTCACATTTTGATGTCAAAGCAACATCTATTTTGAAATTTTGACGATAACATATTATAAATTTGACCTATATCTCGCCTGCAATTGTTTAACTATTTATAAGCAACGCTTTAACAATGAGCAATATAATTCTACTCACTACAAATGAAACGGTTATATAGCATGGCCAATAAAGCTCGATCAATAATTTATTTGCGCTATAAATATATTTTGGTGTATTTTTGTTGTAAACCACAACGCACACCCATACATTATGTTTTTTAATTTTGCCCTCCTGTAAAATTACTTTCACTATTATTTTATAACATTTACATGTTTTGCGTTTGATGTTTGATACGTTGCCCTACTTGAACTTTATGTTAATGGTCTGCTGGCAATAATAATATTGAGTTGTGTCACACGAATAATTAAGTCCCACAACCTGGGTGGCTTTTTTAATGCCTAAATTTTTTTTTTCAATTAATTTTCTAATGTGTTTCGAAATTTATTATGTATGTAAAATGTAGCTTCATATGGTGTAAGGTCTGTAGGTAAAGGTTTTCTGATTTAAATTGAATTGTAAAGTACAAATTGGATTAAATGTTTAATGGGAAATGCGGATGGAGGCAATGAGGTATATTGAATAATTAATAAAAGTTAATATTAAATTGCCTCTGCGTATTGCTAAGCATTATTTAAGTTGGGTTAGAATTATGAAGATAAATTATATTAAAAATTTATTTATATTAATGGAAATTGAAATTATTTATTATTTCTATAAATTATGAAGCTTTTTGTTCTAGTTGCATACAGGATGGACAAAAAGTCTAGAAACTATCTCGAGAAATACACTTTTAATTAAAAAGATTTTATACAACTTTCACTTAAAACACTTTTTTGTGATCATCATGGGTGGCGCTATAATTTCATGAAAAACACCTCTTGCTGCCGTTACAGCGCCACCTATGTTGATTATAAAAAAAGTATGTAAGCAACTTTTCAAAAACAAAAACCTCGGAGTTTTTAAACTAATTTGATCTCACTAAAAAACAGTTTTTGTTTAAATTTGGTCCCGGGAAACTGGTTGTTTACTCTATGAATTTCATTAGCTCAAATGAGATCCTATGTTTTTTAAATTTTTATTCTTCTTCTTATGCTTTTTACTAGGCAGTCTTGCCTGTTCTTTTTAGGTTAAGCCTGCCTGATGTTGTCGCTCCATCTCTTTTTTGGTTGTCATATCGACCTTATCCCTCGTGGTAAGTTGTCTCTAGCAATTCTCACTACTCTGTCCTCTGCCATGCGGCTCACATGGTCGTCCCACTCAATGCGCCTATTGTTGGCCTATTCTACCATATCGTCAATTCTGCATGTATTTCTGTTGTTTGGTTTGTTTTTCGCTCTCTCAGGGTTTTGTCACATATTCGTGGTATGGTCATTTTTGTCGTTCTTATTAGTCTCATGGTTGTTGCGGTATTTGGCCGCTTCAGCCCCATACTCCAGGATAGCGCTTATTATGGCTTTGTATAGCTTAGGGCTTTTGTTACTTGGCTTAGGTGTTTATTGCGCCAAATGGTATAGGTAGCCGACGACTCGGTTGGCAGGTAGTTGAACTGTGAGAATTGTTCAATGGATTGCCCGTCTATTGCTAGTTTTATCTTATCGGAGTCATTGCTCTGACCATTGATTTAGTTTTTCTGCGGAAATCGGCATGTAGAGTTTTTTTTACTGTGGTGTTGAAATGCTGCAGGAGACGTTGTAGATCGTCTTCGCATTGCGATAAAGACAACGTCGTCATCGGCATAGCAGATTATTTTAGTTCTTGTGTGCCCCCTTGTAGTCTTTTTGGAGTTTGAAGTTGTTTTTAATTTCATCCATTAATTAAATAATATTGGGCTAGGTGAGTCTCCTTGCCTTATGCCGGTACCTGCTTTGATAGGTTCTAAGGCCATATATTTTTACTTCCATCATGTTAACCGAGTCTTTGTCCTAAGTCCGTGTTTACTTATGAATTTGTCGCATCTCCCTTTGCGGATATTTACGCTAAAATCTTTAAATACTATAGTAACATCTTTTCATTTTAGTAATTCGAGTGTTTTTTCGATTTTTTCGTAAAATAACTCGATTTATTGGATGAATTTATCTGCAGTAGAAGCATATACTTGTATTATATTTGGTTTCACTGTTTTTGTATATAGTTAAACGAGTATTAATTGGTCTGAAATACAAGTAAAGTTGATGACAGACGACAAAACGTCTTTGAAGACTATAATGACGATATCGTGTCTATGGAGATTGTCTTCATTTTCAGAAAAGTACATCACACCATTTCTATATTAAAAGTTGACCAGAACTTGGTCATCTTCTTCCACTGATACCTAATTTTAAGTATTTGCATTTCGTGTATAACAGTATGGTTGGTATCCAGGATAATTCATGGATCTAATGTTGCACGTACCAATTTTCAGTTTTGTTCACCCTAGTCCTACGGAGGACCGTTTGGAGAACTTGCAACTTTGGAATATTTAGTATTGAACATCACCATGAATCTTTTATAATTAGAAAATCGGTAGATCTTACGTGCAATCATTTTCTTTTATTATCTGCAATAATGTTGACGACCTTGTGAGCTCCTACGCCTCCAAGGTCAATTTCTTAATCTCAGGGCACAACAGTGGCCTTCCCCAAGCAGCTCTTCCACCGGAAGCTGTTTTCGGGCTGAGACCCATTTATACTAAAGATTGTTTAGTCCTTTCCTGCTTTAACCTTCTATCACGAGAAGGTGCCAGCTCGGATGTTACTCTGTAAATGTAAAAATCGGGATTTTTGCGGAAATATCTGTTTTCAAAACACGTTAAATTCAGTATTTTTCGAAGTGGTGTCTGTCAGACTGTGTGTGTGACATAACCCAGACGGTTAAACTGATTCGCCTGAAAATTTATATTTAAGGTTTAACAAAAATTGGCAGGTCCCTTTTAGCTAAAATTCAGCAACCGGAAGTGGTAGTTTATTGGTTAGATTTTTTGTTTTTTTGGAAATATTTCAAAAACTATCAAGTTTATAAAAGAAATAACACAGTATGCAGAATTGTTAGATTTGGAACAAATTTGGTTCCAATCTTCTTTCAAAATTTAACATTTTAAAAACTCATCCTTCCAACATTTTTATTGAAATTATTTCTACCATCTTGCACAAATAAACCGTCATTATAATCAGTTGACAATTAATGAAATATGAATATATTCAAAAGTGACGGATGCCACTATCGGAGTTATTACCAACATACATTTCAACACAATGAAATTGTAGAGATATACTGCCAACCTTATTAATGAAATATACTTATGTTTTTGACAAAAGTAACAAATATGTCTCAAATTCGTAAATGAAAGTCGTGTGGAAACCACACCACCAATTTTTTTTTTTTTTTTTTGTGAAGACCAATTGCTATTTCATACTTACTCCAGCGCTTTAGAAATTACTGGGATCTTCCAATTTAAAACTTATGCTAAGTATGTATTTTCAGGCCAATCAATTAAAGCTATTTAGGCTGTAAAAAAGAAGCAGACACGCAGAGAAACGATTCCCTGACAACTCACCCAGTGAGACTGTTGAACCGCTCCACAATTGAACCAGCCGACAACTGAACCATGCGACATTTGAACCATGGACAATTGAACCATAGCACAATTGAACCA
>JARJDX010112367.1:0-20814 GCA_030264735.1 Gymnusa sp. GC000175 | reverse complement strand
CTTTAATAAAGGTTTTTATTAACACACGTATTTTTTTAGTTAGCGTTATTAGTAAATTAATAGTAAAGAAAAATATTACATAAAACAACTTTATTTTTAATTTAATTTTTTTGGACCTTTATTAATCTAGTATTGTAATATTTACAAGAATCTTACTAATAAACTGTTTAAATAAATGGAAAAAGAGAAATCTTCTTTGTGGGGCAAGAACAGATTGCTTCTGCTTTCAGGTATAGCTAACAAATTGTCTCACATATTCTCTTTTAAATTTCAATTCCTTTGCAATTTATCTCATTTAGTGGAGTTTCAATGAGAAAACATTAGTTCTCAGAACCCAAAGTCTATCATTTGAGCCAAAACACATTTTACTGTAAAAACTTGAAGAGAACTACCTTAACAATAGCTGTGGCTTCTTAATAGTAACCAAAAACCTTACTATGTTTAAAGTGGCAAAACATACGTATATCCATGCACTTAAATTATGCTATATAAATATTTCATAAGCTCTAGGCTGCAGAATCTGCAAAAGAATATTTAAAACAGGAATTTTAATATAAGTAATCTAGAAACATAAGCTCTTAACCGCTAAAATCAGTTAAAAGAAAATTCAAAACCCATGAATTTTTTTTATCTTATGAAATGAAAATTTTATTTAACATCCGATTAAACTTGATGAATAAAACAATATGTGAAAGTTTATTTTTCATTATTGTTTTGTAAACCAGCCTTAAGCTTTAATAATTGTTTCCAAGCATTATGAATGATTTTAATATATTTTTTTTTTCAACAAGGGTTCATAATTAAATTTTATAAAGCTATTGTTTTAAAAAAATATGAATATTACAACGAACCAGATAAGTCTTTTTATTATGGTTTAACCCTAAATTACTATTGACTTGTCGAGACGCTATTACTACGAACAGAAATGTATAAACCACATGTTCACGTTTAAGAATATTCCCTTTAAAGGACTCCTCTATCCCTTTTCAAATAAAGATTGATGTCGATACTACATCAAAAATGAATTAAATATACATTTTTTGCTTCAAAAGAGATAAAAAAATATCTAGATCTATACTCAAAAATAAATTATGGAACACTTTATTCGACATCGCTCAATATTTAATTTGGAAACATTTGTGTATTTATTTTATTTTATATTAAAGATCTGTTTAACGCAGATAATTATATTTTAAATTATAAAATTGAGGCAGTAAGTGCATCGTATATAATAAATATTACTTTATTTAAATAAACATTTATTTATTTGCTAAATATATTTAATTTGCTAACGCCGGCTAACCACAGAATATAAAATATAATTTTTTTTTTCGGCGTCAGCTGTTTTGGCTATTGGCCGCCATAAAAATTTCATTAATTATCATCTAATTAGATTGGCAATATGTCTCTACAACTTATCAAAAAAAAAAGTCACAGCGACCTCCCATTTTTTAATAAAAACCAAAATATGAATTTTCAGGTCGATCAGTGAGACCCTTTGGACTGTAAAGAGAAAATAGACCGACAGACAGACACCACTATGAAAATTTCGTAAGTAAAAGTAAAATGAAGGTATGAACTTTATTGACAGATTATAAGAAACAAATAATTATAAGCTCATATTTTGAAAGTATGATGAGAATAAAATTTGTTATAAATTAAGTTTTAAACTTTTTCGTAGTTTTACATATGTTTTTTTACTGTAACCATATACAGAATTTTATGCTGAGTTAAGAGCCTAACTATCTTTGCTTCACCTTGTATACCAACTTGCGTTGGTGATATCGTAGCAAATTGTGGCCTACCTTTTGTTAACAATATCTTATAGTATTGTATCCATTTCTGTACTGGTATGAAATACGTTTACATACCTTTATTTTTCTCTCCCTAAAAAATTCCATGCTTCCGTCCTTTTTTGTTCCGATATATGCATTTATCTCCTGCATTTTTTTTATCCCACCTTAGTTGTACCATTTTTCTCACTTTTGTTTTTTCCCAGAGGTACCTCTTTGTTGACACATGCTTAGCCATCTTTTATGGCATATATTTATCTTCGATTTTACTATTTCAAAACAGTTGCTTTTCATTTGTTCTTTGAAACCCAATGCTTTTTGTGCTGCTTTTTCCATACTTTTTTTTATTTTTTCATACATTTCTTTTTAAGATTCCCTCTTGATATCCAACAGTAGATACCTGCTTTCATTTATATGTGTATCCAATTTAAATTCTTTGTAGTCTACTTGTCCCATCTAACGCCTATACCTGCATATAGTACAGGAAGAGCATTTTGGCTCTTACAAAATTACTAAATAGTGGTCAAATTCACATGTGATTCCTTTAGTTAGTATTTCTATTTTTTGTTACAATCAATAATCTTTTATAGATAATATATAGATTTTATGTTTTTATTTATCTGGTGACATCTACACTTTTGTTTAAAGAAAGCATTTTTTATTTTCAAATTATTTGCTCTACACGTGAATATCAAACAATATCAAATATTATGTCCTCTTTCGTGCGATTCAAGCATGTAATCTTTATTTTTTCTCTAAGCAACTATTAAAATCTTTCATTAGAGTTGGCTCAATTTTCTGAATTTACTAGTGCAGTTTTTTTAAGAATCCTTTCTTTTATTTGCACAGTTCATCATTTAATATTCCATACACTTCCAGAATCATTACTGGTCCTTGCATAATTTTTATATTTACCTGCATTATATTTTTATTTACACACTTATAGTCCGTTACTTTAAAGCGTTTGTGTATCATTATTAATTCCCTCCTCATTGCGCGTAGGTCTTTTGGTACTTTTAAAAACATATGCATGCAATTGTATAACGTCTCTACACCTGTACCGTTTTTTATTTCCATTAATACTGCCTGGTCTACCATTAACTTCGTAATCCTTCTTTTTATTTCTTTTAGTTTTGTACTCAAACCCTGCACGTTTCATGTCTCAAGATTCATTGTTCTTTTTTGTTACTTTCTTCACCAGTACTTTTAGATCAAGCCAGTTAAACCTTGATTTTTAAACGAGGTTGATACTTTCTCTCATTCAGACTTGGAGCCAGCAGGGCTGGCGTTTTTCTTTATACTTATTCTTTTTTCTTGGTTACCCTGATTCTATTTTAAAATAATAATAACTAGGTTAGTATTAGTGTTCGAATGCAGCTAGAATTTTTAAATAACGACGAAAGTGATTGTCTGGTTTGAAGTGATATTAATGGTCATATTAAGATTGGTTAAGATAAATTGTTATTTTATTTTTGAAATCGTATATATGCACATTTATCGGCAAAGGAAAATTGTTTTAATTTTTATTATTAAAGTTAGTCAATTTGTTTCCTGACACCAATTACACTTATGAATATTGATGTGGTCAAAAAAGTGTTGATTATCAGTTCGTATTGAACGCAGATGATGACAATCCTTTTACCCTAGTTATTTTTAAATCTTTACCCTAAGTACCCACCATCTTGCTGTCAGTTTTCCGACTCAGACCTGCATGACATTATGCTACTTGGCAATCTGATCAAGATTTTGCTTTAGGTTTGCTTCTAATTCTTCTTTTTTTTGTTGTCCGGTCGTTATTATTCAGGCCATATATTTTAACGAGAATAGTAGGGTTACCTTTTGCATTACATTACTACATAAATTTATAATAGATATTTAACAAATTTCTTCCCAGACAGATGGAAAAAAGTAGTAATATTACCGATACCTAAGAAATCAAATTCAGAACATTTTAATTACTTGCGGCCTATTAGCTCACTGCCTATAATGTCTAAGATTCTTGAAAAAATCATGAGCTTGCAATTGAGAACTTATCTCGATGATAATGATATAATCCCAGACATCCAATCTGGTTTTAGACGAAATAGAGGATGTACAACTGCTTTGCTGTATATCACTGATGAAATATTGGCGGCTTCTGACCAAAATAAAATTTCAGTATTAACGTTACTTGATTGCAGCAAGGCTTTTGATACAATAAATCATAAAATTCTATTATCAATACTTAGTTACATTTGGTTATCTACAGCAGCTAAGATGTATTTATCAAAACACAAGAAATGTGTAATATTTCCTAAGGACACTTCCAACTACTTACCTATTAATAAAGGGATACCTCAGGGATCCATACTGGGTCTCCTACTATTTATAATTTATACACTGAATTTTTGTGAATGTAATAAAACTTGTAAATTAAAAATGTTCGCTGATGACTTGCAACTGTTGCACTCCTTTACTCCAAATAATTACAGAAAAGCTATTGGTGATATAAATTCTGATCTTGATGTTATAAATAAAATATCTTAGCAGCAATCCTTGGTTATTATTCTACAAGAATCAGTTGTAGTGCTCTTTGGAAATAAAAATGCATTACCCAGTATAACTAAGAATGTTAAATCAATGATACACCCATTTCAATAAAAAACGAAGCTACAAATCTATTATTATCGATAATACCTTCAGGTATGAAAAACATATAAGTAATTGCATTAAGCAATGCTATTCAACATTGAAACCATTATACCCACATGGACATACCTTGACTATGAAAACTAAGTCTCTATTATGCAATTCATTAGTATTATCTAACTTTGCATACCGCAGTGAAGTGTATGGTCCATCAATTACTCGAGATACTACTGGCAGAATTCAAAGATTTCAAAATTCGTGTTTGCGGTTTATTTTTGGAATAAGAAAGTATGACCATATATCGCATAAATTAAAAGAAATAAAATGGTTAAACATGTAAAATAGAAGTCAATTAAAATTTATCACTCTCTGTCACAAGCTCATTACCACCAAAGCACCAGCATGTTTACATAATAAAATAAAATATAGGACTGATGTGCAATCTCTAAACTTAAGATCTAAGGGATTATTAACATTGGCATTACATAGAACAGCGTTATATCAGCGATCACCGATCATTTCACTATCAAATCTGTAAACTATATAACAGTGTAACTCAAAATATCAAGAAACATAAAATCTTTATATTAAATGCATACAAATCTCATGGGAATATATTATGTTATATAAGGCATTTCAACGCGGCTGTTGCCTGTGCATTGAATATTTTAATGTACGTGAAAAAATTATAAAGTATAGATGAAACAGGATTTCTAAACAAATAAAAAAGTCAAATTATCCATACAAAACTAAATGTCATCAAATTTGTTATGACCTTCTGTCAAACTTTTTAAAGATGGAGGCTGTTGGCATTCACATTTGACAGGATATTGGAATGCCTTATAGATTTAAAAACCAATTATTTAATAAATTACTTAGAATTAAATTAGATTAGGTTAGTCTTAGTAATTCAGTTAGTTATAGATAGATATAAGGCATTATTTGTAAATTATATTATGTCAATAACTTTAAGGTGCAATTGAAAGAACATGCCACCATGCTGCTGATTCGAAATTGTACCCTGTGGTTTTTAAAGAGTTCTTTTTTTGAGTATAAATGAATTATTATTATTATATTAATATTTGCCATTATTTTAATCTCACAGGTACAGTTCCAAATAAAATGCTATTTAACTACCATTTATTTACCACATTCATGTAAATAATGTAGTAATAGTCATTTATTATATAAGTATTAAAAGTAGGATTTTATTTTGTGAATGAGAAAGATTTCGAAACGAGTGTAGCGAGTGGAGCAACCCCACAAACAAAATATAATCATTTTAACACACATATAGATTGTTTTTTTACAAACACAATCAAAAGCAAATAAAGTTCTTTAAAAAGATTGCAATATAATTTTAACAAAAATCGGTGAACATGTGGAAATTGTGGATTAGGTAAATTAAGTTTACGTTTTGTTTGATTGCAACAAAATGTTTTTGTAACGCCTTTGTTAAAGTTTTGTTAAGCTGTCGTTTAGTTTTAACTTTTGACTGCAGTTGTGGCGTATGGGAGGAAATAAATTCCGAACCATGTCACCTGGAACATAATAGTTTTCTTCCATGCTAAATTGCTTGAGATTCTTCTGATGGTTGCGATACTCTAAGAGATTAGACTTAATAAATGTCTGTCTTCGTGTTCTTCCCAATGTGTAAAATATAAGTTATTGTCAATATTTTTCCTATTATTATTTGTGGATATCAAAGTCTTTACTGATTCTATGAAATTCGTTAAAAGGAATTTCTTGGCGGCATTCATAATTTTTCTTCTCGTGGTATGTGTTTTTAGAATTTTAATAATTGGTTTAAGTGTAAATATAAATACTTATAAAAAATGAATGCATGACTTTTCTCTTAAATCTTGTCTCTTCCAGTTTCGTGGCTTTTCCATTACATTATATTGATATTGTTCTTACAAAAAATGTGTTTTTTCCACCTGCGTTATTGCTTATTATTAGGAAGTCAATTTTTAAATAATCAGTGGAGTGGATGTTTCTGCAGGTGGAATTTTAACGGGCAATTTGAACCGTTAAAACGTAATTTTTTTCGTCTACTTGTGACTTTCACGTAGTTTTTACAGATTGGAACAATCTGTGATTAATTAATTTTTAATTAAATAGTTCGCACCTACCTAGAGTTTGGTCGCTTAAGGGATTGCTGATTACTTTCCCATCACCACCTTCTCTACAGGACATTCATCTGTCCAGGAGTTATTAGTCTGCGCGCTCTATAAGAAGGTAGGAATCCAGAAATTTTTTGTAACACTTAGCCATTAACATCTAAGAGCAAAATAAGTGATGAAAGTAGTATTTGTTTTTATTATTTCAATAACTAAATTATTTGTTCATTTTATATGAAATATACAAGTTAAGTTTATTGTTTGTTTTAATTATCACAATGGGTTTGTTGATTGCGTTTTTATACAGGTTAATTAAATACATTTTAACCTACTATATGTTTCTTCTGTGATTTTTTTATCTGCAAATACTAAGTTTGCTGGCGCCCGCATAATTTTCCTAATAATAAAGCTCTTTAACTTTAACTTAACAAATTACTTCCACCAATCAAGCATCTGATCCCACCCCATGTATTTTTCTTTTTTATATCTTCTATAAAAATTTATAATCTAACTTTACATAAGTCAATAAGCAAAATGTTGAACAGTAATTAATAGCGTGAAAGAGTAGATCCAGTGGTTTCCCCTATATAATTTTAACTTAACTTATTGGTTATTTATAACCACATAGATGCTAAATAATAATACACTTAATGCTCAAATCTAGTGCGTAGGTCTGAGGGCCTGAACTTCTTTAATCGTCGCACTTCACTGTGGTCACTGCTTAAGCGCACTGCAAGCTTGTTCGGGTGGAGACTAAGTCGTTCATAGTATTTGGAGCTATTCAGAAAGACTTCTCCTCCAACTGTAACCATCTTCAGGTCATTGTCAAGGACGTCATTTGGTACGTACCATGGTGCATTGGTGATGTTACGAAGAACTTTTGATTGGACTCATATATTAGCAACATCTTTTGTTGTTATATGATACATGCCAAAATATAAAATATTCTAATAATCGATTAAAAACTACCAAAAGAAATGACCTGTTTACTTTAGCACAGAAGAAAGTGAATTGCTATGACAAGAATTAAAGATATTGAAATTGTATGTGTTTTTGCTTTTATGTTCTTTTAATGTGACTTTGACACCTATCACTTCTAACCCTGGTGTTAAAAGTGGTTACATTTAACACTAGTGTTAGAAGTAGTTACTTTTAACACTAGTTTTTAAAATAAATTATTTATAACACGTTTTTTTATAATATTACATTTTTAATTGTGTGCCGTGTTAAAACTTTAATTATTAATAGTGTTTGTAGAATTTTGCTTTAAATTTTGTTGTTTTTTTTATAAAAAATTGCGCCACGATTGCTTTAAATGATTAATTCAAGCATTTTATAGATTAAAGCTTCGAAGGAAATTTATATTTTTCTCTTGCCAACATTAACAAAAACAAATCGCACCGCTCTAGTTAGCACTTTATTGGCAGACAAGGAAATTTTAAAAAACAACTAATAAAAAGGTACATTTAACGACTGCCAATAATACAAAAATAATGATGTGAATTCAATTTATAGAAAATAAATGGATTTTTAAATCTTAGTCTTGTCTTAGAGCTTTTATTGTTTTGCTTTATTTGCATTAATTAGGTTCTGCATTTGTTACGATTTTGTCACTTGTGTTAATGATTTGCATTTCTTTGTCGAATAAAAAATTAAATGCAAAATTGTTTAAAATATTGTTAGAACATTAGCAACAAAAAATGCTTATATTATTCTTTAAACATTTCATTCCACAGGTATTCGTGCTTGCAGTTTGATTTATTATGCGTAGAAGTCAATACATACAAGTAAACTAACTAAATATAATTAAGAAATAAACAATTTTTGTAAATAACGTTAAATATTTCATATCCTAAAGTTAGTTATTAATTAAAAAAATAAATATTTAGAAATATTCAAATTATAAAACTATAAAATTAAACGATTACTTATGTTTTTTTTTTAATTAAATACAATTCGTATTTTTAATAATTCAAAATGTATTGTAACAGCCTGAATAATAGGGTCGTATATAAATGTAATACCTACCTGGCGGAAAACAAATTTATTTTCTGATGTTCGTGATGTAATTACATTCCTCTACAATATGATTTCTCCTAAGCGTATGTCAAAATGGAAATCTTAAATTTAATCTACTCCTTAAAAATAACTCAAATACAATTTTATTTTGAAATAATACATTTTTTAATACAGAACGTTTTAAGCTTAATTAAATTTGTATGCTAGATCATTTACATTTCCTATCTTTATGTTAGTTTATTACGGCATTGTACATTTAAATGCCAAATTTGATATTCAAATCCGCAAAGAAGTCCAAAGTTGTTTACATACAAATTTCATGCAAATTTTATTAAAATTATATTACACGTAATAAAATAACATCAAAATTTTGCATATTTTCAATTAGTTTATTTTTATATTTGCGGTGTAAAATCAAGTAAAATCAACAAATTTTAAATTTAATAGGGGCAGGCGTGATTTTCAAATAATATTTTAAAATATTTTTATACTGCCGTACAACAAAATTAAATCAAATTATCCTAAAAGGAGTTAAAATCTTTATTTTTATACTAATTTACAAGTAACTCTCCAAAACGAGTGTAACATGCGCAGCCATATGCTGTGACGTCATGAGTTTAGTTTCATTATATTTTCTGTCATTTAAATCGTGCCATTAACATGGTGTTACTTACTTGTGTTTTCTTGTATATACATCTATTAAAAGTCAAGCTAATATATTCATTGCGTAACCTATTTGACTAAAACAATTAAAAATGAAAAAAAAAATATAATTGGTCATAATATAAAATAAAATGTCTCAATAAACGAAAGCTTGTTTGTGATGATTATGTGACTAATGTAATAAGATTTAATCTTTGTGTTATTCATACTTATTAACAGTTAAACCACTTAAAATAGAAAATTATGGGATTTTTACATTTTGGAGGAAAAGATAAAAAGGGATCTCTTCCATCAGCAGCTAAAGAAAGTTTCAAGGAGAGAGTTTCTTCATAAATAATAAATAAATTGAAAGTTTAAATTGAAACAGAAAATTCAGTAGGAGAGGTCCTAAGACCCAGTCCCCAGTAAATATAAGTTAAAGCGAAACAAGAAAATCTTGGTCAAAAATTACAACAAATTCCTATTTTAGAAATAATAGATCAAAAATATATAAATAAACTTTTTTGAACACAAAATATGACAAAGAATACAATGCAAAAAGGAAAATTTGACAAGTAACAAATAAATTTGTCGGAACAAGCACAAAATTTTACTAATCTAACATCAATTAAAATACAAAACCCTGCGATAAAAAACATTCATGCCAAAGATGAGTGTTTAGCACCACAGAACATCAACAAATAGTGAGAGTGCTGATAGAAACATCAGCAGAGTACAATATCGACTTATGGATGGCATTTGTAGACTTTCGAAATGCTTTCGGCACTAAAAAATTATGGGCGCTCCACGAAGCCCTAAAAAACGCAAGTGTTGACCACAGATACGCAAACTTGATCAATAACATTTACCTGAATAGCACCCTACAAATACAGCTGCACAAAACGGCAAATAAAGTAAAAATAAACAGAGAAATACGCCAGGAAGACACAATGTCACCCGAGCTGTTCACGCTGGTCCTAGTGGATGGAATAATCGATTGGTCGAACAAGGGCATCAATATAAATGGCAAGCGTCTAAGCCACTTAAAATGTTTGCTGATACCATAATGCTAATAACTGACACTAAGAAGAAGCTAGTTATACAAATCAATGAGATCTACAAGGCAACCAAGCACATAGGTGTTTAAATAAATTTTGGCAAAACTAAGTACATGACAACAAACGAGGACGACGAACAAAAAATAACTCTAGGAATAAATAACATCGTGAAGGTATATAACTAGGACAAACTATAACAACAGGAAAAGCAAACCAAGGAATGGAAATAAACGAAAGAATAAGGCAAACATGGGCCGCATATGGGAAGATAAAAGAAATCTTAGCTATGGATATTTCCCTAACTCACAAAGTAGAGCTTTACAACCAATGTATCTTACCAGGATTTGGGAACTAACAAAATCAATAATTGAAAGGCTAAGAGTTAACAAAGACCATTAGAAGAAGGGTACTAGGCATATCCCTAAAATACTGAAAAGCAAATGCCTGGATTCTGGAAAAGACGGGAATAAAAGACGTAACAGAACATATCGGCAACAAATGAAATAGGGTCGGGCATGTGGCAAGACACCAGACCAATGGAGTGAAAACATAATTAGATTGAGATTCTTATTGTTGTGTCTTCGCAATGTATTTAAAACTACGAACTGAGAAAAAACTAAGAAATACTTGTGCTTCCTGAACTGACAGGCAAAATTTAAAATAAGCAAAACTCGTGACGTCACATTTGTGTCATGTAAACTCGGCACGCGTACCGTTTTCGTCAATCTTCTATATAAACTCATCACAAAATAAATTTTAAATTGCTCGCTATGAAACAAATAATAGGATAAAAAAACAAAAATTTGAAAATACATGCCCTTTCCCTATTTCTTAATATTTAGAAATTTTTTAAATTTATTTAACTGAAGGGTTTTTAAATCCATAATACAAATGGTTTTCTTTAAAGTTCAGAAAGCTTCTACATCCAAAGAAGTATTAAGATATAATGTCTTTCATTTATTTAACAATGCTCGTGCCGAAGTGCAAAATATTAATATAAATAAGTAAATTCAAGCATTATAGAGAAATTTGCGTATCATATATTTAATGATTTAGAACAAAATTGGAATATTCACTAATTAGAATTCCGGATAGAAGATAATTGAATTGTTTAAGCTTGAAAGCATTTAATTTCGAAACAAATATTACAAAATTAATTCTAGAGATGTTAAATTAAAATTCCTATGTGTCACAATTATTATACTTCTAAAAGGGGTTTTCATACCAACTTGCAATAAATGGGAAATTTAATAACCCATTCTTACATTTGTGTAGGTGAAAATAAATAGCCTTTACGTGTGCACGCAATTCAAAGCGGATATATCTTGTCTTATAAATGTGTAGTATGAACACGTTTCATCAGAGACACAATTTGGGGGATGCTTGTATCTCTCAAACGATAGCGTTCCACACATAAGAGATAAGACTTTTCACAACCCTTGTTCACGTTTTATAAATTCCAAATTTAGTTTTTTCTGGTCTCTTACGATAAATATTTTGGAATAAAATTGGTTTTAAAAAATATCGTCGTAAGCATTACCACATTTTTTATTTTACAATTTTTTTATAAATAGAAATTTTGCTTTGAATAAAAGTGATAACATTTAATTAAGACCTTTTACACATTTTTGAGTTTTACCTCTTAACTTAAGTGATTTGCGTTTATCAAGTAAAAAGTTTTTAACGGGAGAGCGATAGTTACATTTAAATAGATATACATTGCTTCAAGCAATCCGTGATTTAAAAAGTTTTTGCTTAATGTTTAAAAATAAAAACTTTTTGTTTTATTTACATGATAAAGTGGTATATGTATGCAAACAATTTGTTTTATCTCAAAATTTAATTAACATCCTATATTGACATATAATTCAGCATCTGTATTTGTTACATAGGTGGCTCAATATAATCGTCCCGTAAATTGTGAGATTAGAGCTTTATGCTTGAGATTCGATACTGTGTAATTTAGAGTGAAAAGTTGCAATGTGTGCCACCTTAGATTAACGCAGTTTTCCTGTTACCAGCTGCCGCCACTTGATACGATTCTAAGCTGTTTAAATTGCATCAGTTGGATTTGCGCCAATAACCTTTTGACAGTGGTGGTCCAAAACCGTTCAAAGTTATCTTATACTTTTCAAAAGATATCCCCAAAATTCTGTGTAATAATTTTAGAATAGAATTTTATCCTTAGTTCTCTATGCTCCTTTAGAAAACCAGCTTTCTAGAATCAAACTTAGTGATGATTCTATAAATTATCAAAGGTTTCTTGGCAAAATATTAAAGCAACTCAATTATTAATTCGAATTCCAGTTTTGGTATATATATTTTTTGAACTTAAAGAAAATTTTCCTCTCATGATACCTATTCATTTAGAATGTAGGCTAGAAGCATGGCTCTTTTGAATTTGATGGACGTTCTTCAAAAAAAATTGTGGCAGTTTCGCAAATTTTTGCGCCAGGATAATCTTCTTTCCACTGAAAAATGAGTTGTTAAAGATTATATCATTACTTCCTATCTAGTAGGTGAGTTGATTTTTTGAATTTACGAAGTTAATTATGATAACTCATCATTTGTTGATGTATGTGTCGTAATTATTTCATTTCATTTGTAATTATTTCATTTATAATAAATTTGTTACGCCTCTGAATATTTGCTTGGCGTTGTGGGTACGCCATGGTTATTTTAATTGGCAATCGTATTACCTGATCGTGTTAACTAACAAAATTAGAGTTTTTCTGTTAGTGTGAAGAGAAGATTCGTTCTCGTTCTGCTTTCAGTCACCTCAAAGATCGGGTTAAATACTCCCCTGTGTTTTTGAGTAAATTTTTCTGTCTTTAAGATATTGGAAATCTTTTCTTCTGTTATCCATAATTATGAAGTCTCTGATTGATTCTGTAAGAATCGAATGTATTCTTCGGCATTTCGCTGTTTTTATATAAAATTTGTGTCCACCATTTTGAGCACATCCATTCAATGTGGAGAAATATTAATTTGCGAATTGCGAAGAATCCTTTTGTTAATTATAGATAACTAAGCTGTGTTTCTTCTTTTATTCCATAATTCTTGATCGTCTAGACGAGAGCAAAATGTCGTGTAAGTAGTTTTTTTTATTACCTATCTGAAATAAAAAAAATTTAGTTGGGAAAATTTCACAATTGTTTGCTTATTAATAGCAGTTAGTATTAAATTAATCTGTGGTAAGTGTTTACCTAGGTGCTATTTCACAGGGCTACGACCTTATTACGACTTTTACGATCACTTTTTGCCAGTGATAAATTTCTTAGCACTTTATCAGCCTGTTTTTAATTTAATTTAACTCTTTAGCATATTTTTATCTTTAACATTGTACATTTTGCTTACACTGCTTTATTAATTATTTGAAATTTTAGAATGCCTGGCTTGCTTTTAATGCTTTGTTGTATTATACTTTTATGAACTGGTGATACCTCCGAGAAAAGGAGCTTGGTGAAGAACTCCTGACACTACAACTCAAACATGGCCACTTAACTTAAGATAGTCAAGGCCTTCACTACGTTCTTCGGAATTGCTTAAATTGGAAGCATTACAGTGACAATTTTTTACTATCTTTCTGCTTGAAAGCACTTGACGTAGTAACGTCGCCGTAACGTCCATTGTCTTCTTGTGGAAGACTGGAGGGGGTGTCTAGGAGCCAAGTCTAATGCAACCAGGTGACTGTGTGACTGATCCAGATAACTGTACAAGCACAGTACTAGAACCATAGTAGCAGCACACGCAACTGTTTTCTTCTTCCAATTTTCAAAATGTATGTTACTTAACTTAGCGAACCACATCCACCGAATCATCCTGAGCCAATCCTAAGCTTGTATTAGCTAAGAAAGTTTTTATAACATCATAGCAATAACTTTTTTTTGTTATAAAACAACGAAATGAGGATAAATTATATCTTTTATAGTCTCAAATCTCAATACAAATATACCTAAAAAATACAAGAGGCAAAATGGCAGCATCGTCTATATAGTCAGAAATAGAAACATCCACCCGTCGCATTTACCAGATATCACAAGACAGAATTAAAATAAAAGAACAAAAGAAAATGCAACCAAAATACGAGACGAAATTTAATATAAAGTCACTACAAAACCAAAGCACTCATAAACTTTATATAGAAAGATTAAAATTAAAATTTGATTAAAATAAGATATCGTACAAGGATGACGCAGATAAAAGCCATAAGAAATTCGCATAATGCTAATAAACAGCAGCAAATGCAGAGTTATAAGCACTTTCTGATTTTGCGTAGAAGTTAAACAACAAACCAAAGTCGAGTAGGTCGACAAATGATTGAAGAGGCTCTAAAACAGAGTTCGCTGGTTAAAGCCGTTCCAAAAAAAATTCACTTAGTTCATTTAAAAATGACAAAATAACTTATAAATTAGATAAATGGGTAAAAGTTGTCCCGGTTCATTTTAACAACAATTTTAACAAACTGGCATTTATGTTCCTAATAGACTAATAAAATGCATTCGAACGAATACTCCTAAAGGATATACCAAAAAAATGATTAAAAGAGAAGAAAAAATAGACAAACAGCGACATGAATGTTAAATGCAACGGTGATATATCGGAGGCAATACCATCTAAAATGGGAATACGTCAAGGGAACTTACTAAGTCCCATCCTGTTTAACCTGATTATGGAAATAAAAAAATCAGTAAGGGACATGATAGGATATAGAATAGGTACAAATAGTCTCAATATTAAACGAAATTTAATAATAGCAGAGAACGAAGATGACTTGCAAAGGCTAGCAACTTTTTGTTGTTGTGCAAATGGGCGGGATCAGCTGCTCATATTGGTACGGTAGGGGAGGTTCGTCTTAGGAAATAAAAATGTTGGGCGCCAGTTTTTAAAGAAATTACAAAAGGGACGATCACAAAAAGCACATATAAAAAGGTTGAAGGTGTTCAATTGTCCTAATAAAGTAATTAGCAGTAACTATGATAAATAAAACACAATATTAGTTTAATACATATATTGACTTAGTCAAAACGTAGTAAAAGCATAAAAATTCAAAAAATAAAAAAACGTTACTATTATCCTTTTGTTGAAAGGAGTGATTGCTTCTTACAATTTTACCTGGTTTTGCCACCTGGAAAGAGCTCTCTGGTATTGTTGACCCCAAGGACATAGTAATCCGGAATATCGTCGAAATTTTGAATTATGGGAATTTATAACGACCCTTTTTTGCAGTCGAATGGAATGAGCGCTCGGGAATCCTTGGAGCTTCTTCTCCAATGCTCTGCTTCTCGAAAGCGTCACCAGGTCATAAAAGATATACACAAATTAATTAGTAGTGAAGCAACCAATCTCCCTATGAATTTAGTGACAACTTGAATGCAAAAGTGAACAATTATATAAATTTAACGTGATCGGATTTAATACAAAATATACAATAAATTTAATAAACATAAATGAAATGTCATGATATAATAGAATTTACAAATCAAAATGAAATCTGACCAAAAAAATAATAATCGTTCGTCGGAATATTAAGAAAGCAAAAAAAAACACATGACCATAACAGAAAAAAAATAACACAAATAGCCACAGAAAAAATTAAATTTAAAGTGCAATTGGAAATTCAGTTTCAGCCCTGCTTCACTAAACCCCCGAAAACCACTAAAATGTAAAAAAAAATACCGGTGTCTACAACCCGTAAAATTATCAAAATTTAATAAAAGAATTAATGCTATAATGAATTTAACAAGTGGACATGCCACAAAATCAGAGTTCAAAAATTAAATTAATACGTGACTCTTACACGTGCCACAAAATCAAGGTTAAAAATTTACAAATTTGACAAAAATACGCTCCTTCAGCTTCGCGCATGATTTCTAAGAGGCTTTACCATTAACTTGTAAAGATTTAAGGTTGAACACAAATTGAAGGCTCAGGTTCAAATATTTACAGCAAAAATACAAAATATTTTTAACAATCTCAATTCTCGCTTGAGTAAAACAATAAACAAAATCATCCATTAAAATGAACATTCATTTCGACGGATGGCACATTACCGCTGAGATAATTAAAGATTTAAAAATTTGCACGTGCTATGCCAAAATGGCGTCATGGAAATTTCCACAGGCCTTCAAATTGTGTTTTTAAGAATTCGCGATGAATCCAACAAATTAATTAAATATATACAAGAGTTAAATATGAAAGTTATTACATTACGTTTTACAAAAGATGACCATCACCTCCAATCTTGGAAATGCTCCCCGATGCTTGATAGATTCGCTTGACGCTCACTGGAGCCTGTTTTCAAAAAGCCACCGTGCCACAGCATCTTTAGCGGCTCATCCCTATTTATCTTTTCATGCGGGGAACAAAGGTAGCTCGTAACCTGACTAAATACTCGACAGCAATCGAAACCGACAGAATGCCGCGCTTATTCTTTAAAATTCAAATTTAACCAATGGCATGAATTTTAAACATAATGCTTTCGCGCAATATTTTAATATAAAAACTAAAGTTGCTGTGCCGTACTCGAATATTTCGTTACAAGTGTAACACATGTAAAACCAATAACACAAATATTTTAAAACACAAAAACATTGACAATTGCAAAAGAACCAATGAGATGCAATGACCAATCAAATTACAGATATCGATTATTGAGCAAAAGTCGAGCGATTAGAAACGACTGTCAAAAATAGCAGGATTTAACCAGCTACTTGGAAAATGAACGATAGGAAGACAAAAAAAGGGAGGGAGTGTCAATAGATGTAAATATTGATTACTAGTAGGAGAAGTCCCAAAAGAAGATATAGAGAAAATTATATCGCGCGTTATTGGCTGCCGATTAAGTACTGGTTAGCCATGTGTCGCTTAGATTTAATAAATAACAATGTTTTTATTTTACATGCTTGATCCAGTACTGGCAGACTACACTAAGACAATAGAGTAGACTGTATATCTGTTATTGCCAAAAAGTTTTATAGAGTACCCTTTTGTTAATCCTATTTATAGTAATTTTCGTAAAATGTCTCTTAAGAGTAAAACTGTTACATTTGCGATATTTGGCAAAGTTTTAGGTTTGAGGCCTAGGTAGATCAAAGCCATCATTTTTGAGTTGTAGATGTTATTAAATGTGCGTTATATTATTTTGTCGTCCAGAAGAAAAAAAAACGCGGTCCATAAAATTATAGCTGCATTTTGAGAATTTAAAGAAATAGCGTATCTAAAGCAAATATCCTAGTGGCCAAAAGAACACGGTCTGCCAGATGAAGATGATCAGCAGCAAACTTTACAAAAGCAATAATGATTGCAAATAATAATGCCTGCAAAAGACGTAAAGAAAAAAAATATTTATGGGAAATAGGATACAAGCTTTTGGACGAAAACTACGTTTGCAAAACCCCATAACGGTAGCTGATGAACAGCAACAAAAAAGGTGAAAGTCCCATTTTCATTAAACATTAAAATCCTGTAATTTTAGAAGAAACACACTGCTCATAAAATAAAATTTTATAGGTTATAAAAAAAACATAAATGCTTCTGAACCACAAGAAAGAGAAGCACTATTTTGCAATAAAGAATGAACAAACATTGTTTAAAAACTGAAAAAGAAAAATGACAGGAGAAATATTTTTAAGCAAATCAATAACAAACATCGAATTTACTAGACCGAAAAGTAAGGACCATTATCTAATGAAAAATATAACTGTAGAAAGAATCGATTAACCATAGATGATATTTAACTAATTACATCTCTAGCAGTTGTAAATAAGAGCGGTAATAGAGAGTTTATGATTCTGATACGAGAAATCAGAAAATCAGAAATGCATTTAACTTCTATTCCTGGAAGGCATAATACATGTACTAGAAAAAAATCTACGTATCTATTAGTCTAAAGCAGGGTTTCCGCATGCAAGGATTATTTATTGCTGCTTATAGTATGTCATTTCCGTCCGTAACCAGTTCATTGGTTCTCATATCAATTATATTAACCAAGCAGTGTGGTTTGTCAATTTCTTTTTTTTTTCATTTCGCCAGTTTTTTCTACAAGATGTTAATAACTTTCAATTTTTGTTTTTTTTGTTTCCTTATGCTCACGTTTATTCTTTTGCTTATGGTTGCTATTTTAACTTTGTCTTTGCTGCTATTTTTAATTGTTTTCTTCTTTCTTACATTAGTATTTTGTCTTTTCGTCCTATTTTGTCTTTCTCTGAGATTTTCCCCAGTATTTTGTTTATTACGTTTTTAAGTTCGTTTTCTCTGGTGTTATCTTGTACAGTTTTCTATTTTTCAGTTTGGTTATTCTGTATATATCTTCAACCATTTGTGGCTGGTTGGTGAGTATGAAATTTATTTCGTTTTTTTACTTTTTTGTCTAGGGATATTTATGTTCACTTTTTGCTTGGTCTTTTATTTTAAAAGTTATTCATAATAAGAAGATTTTATTCTAGTGCAAGGTTAATCAGCCTTCATCTGTTGTTGCTTCGTTTCCCTGTTTTAAAGTTTTCTAGCATATAGTTCTTCTGGAGTTTCTTTTGTATTAGTTGGACATTGAAATCTTTCATTACTATTACGTTTTTGTGTGCTTTTTTACCGTAAATTTTAAGTGGTGTGAATGAAAGAATGAGAAACCAGTTTGTGAAAATATTTTGTGTGAACTAAAATTATGAGAAAAAAAGCATATCATTAAGAATTTAATTAAACAGTGTTTTTTGTGTTATCTTTATATTTTTGTAACCGAACCCGTTAAATGCATGTTAATTTTTTAAAACTTAATTTCTCAAAAATTTGATAATAATGTATTAAATATAATATTATGTTTCATGTCTTACCTACCTATATTAGACATTATCGAATAGGCACCCTGTATTTAATTTATAATTAATTTCCTTCTTAAAAATTTTAAATATAATAATTTGTATAGATTAATCAGGAAATAATATTGATTTGTGTACATTACAAAGTGATTTAATTTTCATTTTGTTTTAAAGTGAATAAACCAAATATTGATTTTAGCACTAATTTAATTATAAATAAAAAGCTACCGATGTTACAAGGCTTCAAATGTGATAATAATATAAAAATACCAACGGAAATTAAACTAATCAAAAGCGCAATAGTTAATTGCTTGGTTTCACAGCTTGTTTTATTTTTTTTATTATTTACGAGTTTGACCCTCTTTAATATCCTTATAATTTATTTCAATTTAATTTACCTAAAAACTTTTATAACGTAATAAATTTAGAGTTGTTTTTAATTAAAAATATAACACATAAACACATAAAACGAATTAAAAATCAAGTCGCCTAATAATTATTGTCTGTAAATTTTTAAAAATTCAGGTCTCCTAATAATTATAAACTAAATTATAATTTTAAATTATATATTAATTGGTTTAGAAAACATTCTCCACTCGACTTTCCGGTAAGCGAAAAATACACCCAATAAAATGTCACACATAAAATTTGTTATTATGATGGTTTGCAGGTGCTTTTTACTTTCATTTACGAAGTAAAAAAAGTATAGTAATCGCAAAAATTTTCGAAATCGAGATCTTCATGGAAATATCCATTTTCGACTTCCATCATTTAAAAAGAGTTTTTTCAAAGTGGTGTCTGTCTGTCTGTGTATCTGTGTGTATGTGTCGATTTGTGTTTTCGCTCACGGCTGAATTGATCGACATGAAAATTTAAATTTAAGCTTTTAACAAAAATTGGTAGGTCCAGTGACTTTTGGTTGAAATCCAAAGTGGTGGTTTATTGGCTATGTTTCCTAGTTTTTTGCAATTATCACATTTTATAAGAAAAAAAGTTGTTGCGATGATATTATAACAACTTTCTTTGCTAATACAAGATCAGCTGCTCAGATTGATTCTGTGGGTGTGGTTCGTTAAGTTAAAGTAAAAGAGCGTTATTAATTATGTAAATAAAAAGGGCGCTAGCAAACCTGAATGTTTGCAGAGAATCACAGAAGAAACATAAAACTGGTTGAATTGTGTTCACTTGTTCTATGATACCATAACTAATAAACCCTTGTAATAAATAAAACAATGATAAAGTTTTATACGTATATTACATATTAACAAATAATTTAAATCAGAATTTACTTTGTCTTTGATTGCTCTTCCGATGTTCTACAGTAGATCTGGCCTTATTACAAACTACCTGGATCAGTCCACCTGTTCGAACTTTAGACTTTCTTGGCTCCTAGACACCCCCTCGAGACTATCACAAGGGGATGAGGGACGTTACTTCTGATATTTCAAATTATTACTAAAGCAGTGCAAAGCAAAAATGTATCATGTTAAAAAAATGTGCAAAAGAATACTAATGATTACTAGTTAAATTAAATTACCAAAGAAACTACAATATGGTGAATGACCACCAACTGAAAATTAACATATGAATTGTGAACTGATAAACCCAAAAATTACGTTGGTCCAAATTTAATAAAAATTAATTATAGTTAGTTAACACACCGAAAATTAAATCCACATATAGGATTAAGGGGAAAAAAATAATTTAAAGTGCTCCTACTTGAACAAACGTCGCGGTAAGG
>JARJDX010112362.1:0-14642 GCA_030264735.1 Gymnusa sp. GC000175 | reverse complement strand
TTCAAATTTTCTTTAATAATTTTGACATTGTCAAGCAAAAGCAATCCTGCGTCACAATGCCTCTTTTAGGATAAAATTTAAAGTAGAATATCGCTGAAATTGCTGTGTTTTCTTTTCCTCAACATGCTTTTGTGAGACTGCTCTGCCTCTGTATACAAATGAATCGGTCCGTAGTGGGTTGGGAAAAAAAATTACCGGTCCGCGACACAAGAAAGTTTGAGAAGCACTGTTCTACACCATCATCTTGTGGGGAGCGATTTTTAATTTTCACTCTCAAAATGAACAAAAATGAAAGTAAGAATTTTTTTCGCTATTTTATCGAAGCAAAGTAAACTGCCCATATCTCCCTTAATGCTCAAACAAATTTATCCCCTAGGAGCTCATTTTATAGCCAAAAAAATATTTTTTAATCTACGCATTTTAAATTTGTTAAAAAGTTTTTGAGATATTTTGAAGAAATGTAAATTTAATAAATATTTTGGACAAAAGTTTGAAAAATCAAGTGAAAATGCCAAAAATAACTGAATTTTCGTAATTAAGGATCCCAAATTAGGGTAAAAACTCATTTTAAAAACCAAAATTTTTATTTTTTTAAATGGTCATAATTCAGTTAATTTTCAAACAAAAGAAATGAATAAAAATGTTTATGCATTAAAAAGTGTCAGGTATAAAACATTTTAAGCGGATTTCAAACATCTAGAGATACTTTTCGAGATATATGTATATCGAAAAATGTATTTTAACTCTTTCAAAAACTAAAAGTTTTATTTTCTTGTGAAGCTGGCACAAAGCAAAATAATGCAATATTTTTATTTTTTGAAGCTTCTTTAAAATTGATTACTTAATTGATTAAAATTTTTACCAGTAGATAAATGGAAGCAAAAGTAAAGTATAAAGTGGGCCGCGATCGGCTGGTCGATCGCGATCGCCTTGTTGAGCAGCTCTGAGAGAGAGCAAGAGAGAGCAAAGCTGGAGGCCATGCATAAAGGAATTATTTTTTTTAAATTAATTTAATTTTCAATAAATTTAAGCCTAAACTTTTAATTATATAAATTTTTTTACGTTTACGTTTATGTTAATTAACTTCTTTTTTTTTTTTAAATAATTCCTAAAAGTGAATTTCTATGAAATTTTAAAGTATCTTTGTAAGGGATTATTAGCTTATTACCTATCCAACAAAAGAAATTTTGTAGTCGCTTTTATGTAATCCCAGAAGTACACATTTTAAATCGATTTGCCGAGTAAAGCTTTACGCATAAAAGTTACAAAATATTAAAATATATACATATGTGTTACATATTTTATTGATAAATTGTAAAAGCATGTATTATGTGGGAAATATGGAGAGAAAAGGTTTATATTTTATAAACAAAACATCGCTTTTAGGCTGTTAACAAAAAATAGTTCCAATTCTTAATTAATTTTTTGATTTTTTTAGCAATAAAACGTGCAATATTTTATTTGCGATATTCGAATTTTTTGAGAATATATATGAAGCCAACGTAAAACAACCAGAAGTTATGTATCAAGCAAGGTATCGAATTTCATGCGAAGCAAAGTGGTGAGAAAAAGTAAAACTACTTTGAAAGTGGTTGAACTAAAATAAGAACACAACAAGAGTAAAAGTTAGCATAATTACTAGCCTTAAAGACTTTGTAATATTCCTTTAAATTTTCAAAACAAGGCACGAGAAAAATTATGGATGGAACTACAAGAAGTGTAGCATTCTCCAAATTAACACAAATTTGGCCTGTAAATAGTTTGTTTGTTTGTGTGATAAACCGATTTTCTTTGTATATCTTTATAATAAGTTATGAGTCGATATACATTCTGTTCACTACTTCATTGTTTAACTAAAGGGTCTCCTATTATGAGGTGAATTTGTTTTTTTGAATAAAAGGAAAATAGAAAGGTACAACTAGAAAAAGGTCAAGATGAACAGTTCAAAGATTATATTAAAAGAGAAGTGATCTTTCTTAAGGATCTAGAAGAAGCCATCAAATGTTTAAAAAATGATAAAGCAGCGAAATATGACGAAGTTACTACAGAGATGATTAAATCCAAGGGACAACAAGGAACCGGATTGCTACTTGAGATAAGTGGGAGGCAAGATTCCAGATAAAAAAGAAGAAATGGGACCAAAACAAGCATAGAATAACATGATCGAAAAAATACTGGAAAATAAAAATCTGACAAGGCCAGCCTCATCTTATGGGAAAATCGTTGTTTGAAATTTTCACCATTTTTTACCCTCCAAAATGACCAAAAGTTTAACTAAGATTTTTGTTTGTTTTCCTTCGAGGCAAAGACCGTAAAATACCCGCATCTCCACCAATTTCCAACCAAATTCATCTCGAAAGAGCTCATGTTGTTACTTTAAGACCACAGAAATGAATTTAAAATCGATTTTGGAGTATAATTATCACGTATTGTGGACAAAATTAAATAAAAACTAACCAAAATTTGGCTTATAAGTAGTTTTTGATAATTAGCGTTTCCTAATAAGGAAATATGCCAAAAATGTAAAAGCGTAAACGAAAAATGGGACGACTTCAAAACAGCACTATTGGAACTCTCGACAATCATTCTAAAGGAAGAAGAATCTACAGGAAAAAAAAATGGATAACTATGATCAACAATATAAAGAAACCCAACACATACTCCACGATAAGATCAGACAAGAAAAGGATAAGTACTACGAACAAAAATGTGAGGAAATTGAGGAGCTGCAAGCAAAATTTGACAATTTTCAACATACACAAAAAATTCAAAGAACTCGCAGGTACAAACAAACATTTGACTCAGACTTAGATCAAAATCTGATAATTCAACATCTTATATTAAAATTTAATGAGTAGTGATAAATCACGCAAATCGCCTCTTGGAAACCTTTTGGTTATAGTAGAGTCGTAATATATTACACCCTAAACATTTTCACTATAGGAATAAGTAGTGAACGTTAGTAAGCTACGTAATCATTTTTTTTTGTTTAAAAAATTTGCCTTTTAAAGCAAAAAAAAAACTCAATATAAGCGTTTTTAAATTTTTGTATTGTTGAAAATAAACAAACAAATTGATCGTGCTTCATCAGATTTTTTAGGGCGCTTTTGCTTTTATAATATATACTCCGTGAGGTGATATAAATGATTCGTCATCTTAATATGTGTGGTAAAGAGGGTGAGATGGGGTGAGCGCTTGGATGATTTATGATTTAAAATTTGCGAGTTTGTTCGTCACGTCCAAAAATCTGCCGCTCACCGCTTAGAGTACCCGAGAGACGTACTCAAGCCAAATGTGAACACGTTACAGTAAATTACATGCTCGTAGATTTCTCTTTCATTTTTAGTTTGGTGTTTTGGGGTAAATGGAGACGGCTATATATATAATATAAAAAAATGTATGAGTGTCACTTAGGAGAACAAGAAGGACAAATTTCGACCGGAACTTTGATTGGTATAAAAATGGCTGAGATTGAGTTTTATAGATATGTTTTATATGTCCAATATTGCAGTCAGCAGTAGCATTTTATGTACAAGTGTTCAATTATCTCGTAAAATCCCTTTGATCCTAAAGCTTGAACGCTTTCCCACCCTCCTTCCCCTTGACATATAATTGACTAATGAGCAATTTCAACACTACAACCCTCGTTTATAAACAAGCGCCGAATTTAAATCGATTCCTTTACGTAGAAAAGTTTTGCCGCGCGGGAAAACATACAAAACACAGCGTTGCGAGATTTTTCTTTTCCACTCAACTCCCATTTTTTTACTTCTTTTAATTATAAAATCGCGTGATAGTATCAACGAGTAATAGTCTTTAAACGTTTTCAGGAAATAACCTTTCCGGTATTAAGGAAACGGTATGATACTTAAGATATTATAAAGTAAATTGAATTACTTAAAGTTTAAATTATTAAATGTGTAAAATATTTCTAGGCAAGTAATCTGATAATCAGTCCCAAATTGTCACCCTCTTAGCGAGTCAAATAGGCGTGAACCGAAATTAATTCAAACAGGGTGTAGATTTGGATTTACAATGACAAGGAACACTTCCAAGTACAAACTTAGACATTGCCAATATGAAATTACAGAAGCGAGTTTCACATCAAACCTGCAGACAATTTAAAAACATGGTTTTAAAAGGGGGTAGGTGCATTGAGAAATCATAGATTTAATGCATCTGCATTCTATTTTCGGTATTGATGTTTATATCCAGAGGTCGATTCAAAAGCATGCTGAAGCTGATATTATCGCGGAATTAAATGGACGGAAATGTATGTGTATATTTTCTGATGCGCTTGTCTTTAGATGAATGGGCGACTTAATGATGGAAAGGTTTAGTTTTAGTGCATACATGCACTGTAGTGTTCATTTCACATGCAGTACGATTGCACATTAGATTCCATTGGCTGGTGCATCATTGCATGATTTATTTACTCTTGCAGTGCACGTGTAAAGAACAGGCCAGAAACAAAACAAGTAGAACCAAATAAACCAAATTCCAGTTGACGTGATTTATGCGTATTTTATGTCTGCATTAGTCTCTGAATATGGATGCTTATAAAATGATTCCAAACGCATTATTCACATTTTTATCTACTTCAGAAGTTTACCATTCGGTTTTATATAAAAAGCGATAAAACGATGCGATTATATAGGATTAGTAAAATTCCGGGATTAGCCACGAGGATTTGACCTAAATTAAGGTTTTTATATTGTCGCCGGATGAAATAAAAAACGAATCCTTCGAGCGGTTTCGGAGCTTTTCCACTTCCTGTGCGAGGGTGTGATAAAGATCTCCAATACTAGTCAATATTGGATTCCACGTATCGAAATTGTAGAGTGCATAAACACAAACCCCTGACATTTGTGTAAATAAAAGTGGCGATTACGATGTGTAAATCTTCCATTTCATTTATTTATACATAATTTATGTAATGTTCATTTTAAATAAAAAAAAATTCTTAGAACACATTTTTTCTAGAGATATACTTCATAGTGTTTAAAATATTTTGCAAACGCACATTTAGGGGATTAATAATTCTTACTTAAAAATTATATTGATTGTCTTATAGTTTAAGAGCTGAAGATATTTTTTTTCCATATTCCGCAATTGGAATTTGCATTAGAAATAACAAAAGTATATCAAAGTGTGTATGTATAAGGAAAATGAAAAACACGATATAAATCTTTAATACTGGTCAATATTATATTCTACATATTAAAAATGTAAAATGCATGAATATAAACCCGCGACATTTGTGTAAATAAAAGTGGCGATTACAACGTGTAAAGCTTGCATTGCATTAAATGCAAACAATTTGTTCTAAAGCGTGAGGAAAATGAAAAAAATTATGTTGAGATGATGAAAAAAACTGTAAAACCATACACCTTTTCTTCCGACGGAAAATGTAGGATGCTTGGTAATATAAAATATGCAAAATGGAAGCCAAACGCAACTTAAAGGACACTAATTGAACACTTTCGTCGTGTTAAGAGCGACGCAAATGTACTCCATCCACATGCTTGCAGAGCTTCGCATTCGAGGTCGTGCTCTTACCTCCTCAATGCTCACAATTTACAGCTCAACCCTAGCTGCACTCATTTTCAATGCTTTTGCTTTTCTTTTATTTTCACATTAATACGCACAGGGAATAAAAAATATCTGATATTAAAATTAATAGGCATCTTCAAGATATTGATTTTAATTACTAAATAAACTTATAAAAAACAAAATAATTACAATATTTTATTTACACTTTAGAAAACATCTTATATTTTATTGATTTTTTACATTATATCAGAAACTTCAAGACAAAGTGAAAAATGTGGTCATGAACATACTAAGCCTTTGAAATATGGCTATATCAGAGGGTGTTGAAGATACCTTGGAGCAACAACTATAAACAAAATACTTAATTAAAAAAAGTCTTGTATTTTTCTATTTTTTAAGGATTTATACCAGGGGTGGCCAACCATAATGATCTCGAGGGCCATTTTGGAAATCCACTATAAGTCCGCGTTTTTTTTAAAGCCCCGTGGTAAATGCCCTTCCTGTTGCCCGAACAGCGACTCTTTGCAATGAGGTTTGCCCACATATATACCCTACAAGCAGCACATATTGTCACTGAAATGCGACTCTTCAATTCGTGACAATTCGGCCCTGAGACATTTCGGCTTTGGACGTTTCGGCTCTGGTCATTTCGGCTTCGGTCATTTCGGCTCTGGACGTTTCGGCTTTGGGCAACTCGGCGCCGTGACAGCCCGGCCAATAAATCAATAAAGCTAGTAACATTTTTTTTATTTGTAAAGTTATAAAAACTTAAAAAATTCTAATATTTTCGCGGCCCTCCTATATACTGTCGGCGGCCCCCCAGGGTCCGCCCCCCCCTGTTATGAATCCCTGATCTAAGAGACTTCTCTTAACCGCTGCTGAATATAGGCCTTCTCTTGGTTTTTCCAGTCGGTTTTAAGCTACGTTTATTCTCTTAACGTCATCACTTTATTGGGCCGGTGGTTTTTCTCTGCTAATTTTGTTTTTCCTGTTTTACACCCTAGTACACGTTTTTTTATCTATTGTGTGTTTTACAAGTTATATTCCCGGTCCATGTCGATTTAGATCTTGTAATGCGTAATGCGTAAGTTGGAGACTTTCGTGCTCTGCTTTATTATTGCATTTGGTATTACCTCTCTCTGTCTCTCCTCGTGATTCCCAGCCCTAATCTCTTCATAGCTCTATGGGCTACTTGGAGTTTATTTATTGAGCATTTTGTAAGAATCAGCGTTATCGCTCAAGGCATTGGTCATGTAATTTTCAGACATAAATCTGCAACCAAGACTTTTCGCAGTTTACCTAGACATTGCCTAGCTAAGACTGATCCGACAAGAGATATCGTTTGTTTGATTGCTCTGATGATTTTATTTTCGTATATGTAAACTTGTCGTCCCTTTTCCTTTCAGCAAGTTTTGACTGGTCATTCGGTTGGATAAATTGTGTTTCTAAGAAGTTTATATGCAATTCAACTTCTGTTGCCTTCTGGTTTAGTTAAGCATTTTTTATGACGATGAGGTTGCTAGTTATAAAAAAAAATTAAAAAAGATGCGTGAAGAACTGAAGAAAGTATGGCGAAGTCGCTGAGAAAGCCAAAAGGGAAAAAGACTTTTAATTAGTCCTCGTTTAGGTCTTTTAATTGCAGCTCCTCCTTTATCGAGTTGAATATCTTATTCATCTTTGCAGTCTTTGTTCTCTTCATTGGCTATATGATTAGGCCATGATGATTTAGATTATAGATCCATTTAAAACATTTTCTATATATTTAAATTCAGATTTATTTATAGCTGAAATCTTCTTAAAGTGTTTTTTTATGGGCAAATTTCTATTTGTGGTTGGTGTATGGTTTTATAATTCTCAGAAATGTTTTTTGTCTTCTTTTGACCTTATAGAGAGCATTATGATGTCGCTATTTGGACTGTTTGACTTTGCGCCTTTCTATGCTGTTCTAGTAGAGTAGCCCTATACAAGACTTCTTCTACCAATAGCTCAATTTGATAGAGCTTGACGGTGATCTACTTCTTCGTTTTCTACCGTTCATTTTTTGTTGAACCATGAACTATTCCATATCGTCGCTTTCAATTGATATGTGGCTAGATATTTTTAGATATTGCTTTAGGACAGGCGAGTTTCAATCTCATTGTTGATTAACAGATTTGTCTGGTGCTATGTTCATAAGTTACTTCTTCTTTAGGGGGTCTTCCTGACGTTAATAATCACTCTCCGATCTTGCTGGTGCTTTTCCAGTCTAAATAATTTTCCAACTCCCTAAAGGCTTCTCCAATATCTAGTTTTTTGTTTTACCACCTTCTACTCGTAATTTACTACAAAACTTGTTCTCAATGTAGTTTTTTTTATCTGACCTTTAATAATAATAATATAGTTTTTTTGGTAGATTAGAGTAGACATGTAAATTATCTGCCTCTTTTATTTCGTTTTTTTTTATTAGCCTTCCTCTTCCAAAATAATTAAAGTTACTGTAGTCATCCACAATGGTTTGTTATGATTTTTAATTGATGTAATTGCTGCTGTTGTAAAAGCGTTTTGGACATTCTGCAGTATCTAATGTAACCTTCAACTAGCCACGGTCAAGGGAGAGACCGCCTCCCTCAGCAAAAGACACCAACAGTGCCTCAACGACCACCCAAACAGGCTCTTCACGGTTCTTCTCATTGCCGCCCGTACAAATCGACGTAAGCGAATAGAAGTGCTAAAGCTACCACACCGCACATGGATCAAAAAATTAGTATGTGAAATCAAACATAACAATCTCTTATTGTTACTCTTTTTCAATGACCAGATTGTAAAAATTCACGGAACCAAGAAAATTTAGTTGATTAGTTTGCAAATCTTGTAATATTAGAGTCTTGGGTTTGATCCACAGGTGCTAGAGGGCGTTTGTCATTAGAAAAAATATAATGACACTGAAAAGTGGTGATTTTTTTAATATTTTTGTACAATTTTTTATTTAACTTCCCTTATTAGATATTCACTTAGCTAATTTGTTTATTGGTTAGTTATCAATAATCAAGTCTTTTAAACCAACTTCTACATATCCGATTGACTCGATTCATAACTTTGAATACATTTGTAGCTAATAACAATACAATATGAACAGGCTATATGTCTTTATGTAAAAAAGTTGGCTTTTAAAACAAAAACTTTTACCTCAATTTATTTATTTATACTAAAAACCTAATAAATGTTGTACATATGCAATTTGTAATTTTAAATTCAATAAAAATACTTAAAGAGTATACAATTTATACATTTTAAGCTTTTAAACAATCCGTGATGCGTAATTAATTAGAAAGGTTAAATGGAAATAAGTGCGAATGCTGTTTGCATCAAAGAACCTTTTTGGACAAAGCAATAAAGTACAGAACTAAATATTAAAAAAATGAAACAATGGTTTTAGATGTTGAGTGCTGCACGAACTACATTTCCGGTATTTTACGCGAAACTAATATTACGTCGTGTAAAGACTGAAAAAAAACTACATAACCTTGCATTTGTAGGTGAAAAAGACTTTCGTGAGTGCAAAAAGCAGTTACGTGTTGAGTTGCTTGGCTTGATAACCTATTTTTTTGGCGATATAAGTTTCTATGATAAAAAGCTTCGATATGTACCTGTTACACAAAAAACAAATGCGTTTAACAATAACCACTTATACTTATACAAATAATGGCCTTTATGTATTGAAATATTTTACTCTAGTTTTAAAGCAATTTGTAGTCATTAATTAATATTAATTTTTGTTTTCAAAATATCTTACATATGTGCAAATATCTTTTAAATCCCCTGACTCGATTTAAAATTGTTGTTAAAATTGGAAACAAAAAATTTTGTTTTTCGACTTTTTTTAATCATAAATTATAAAATCCAAAACACAACGCCAATATCAGCGCTCCCTCGGTGGTTTGATTAATTAATAAATGTCATGTTCAGATGTAGTTTGAATAATGTTTTTCCTTTCAGAAACTTCCCAATTTTTAGTTTTATAAATCTACAGGAAATTAAAAGAATATGTCAGGTTTTGTTTAACCTTTACTCATAGCTATATATATTTCAATGAAATCTGTACAAAGAAATTTGTTTATTAACAATTATTTTTATGAAAACAAAAACGCAGTTTTATTAAAATTTTTTAAGGATAATTGCAAAATACTGAGAGAATATGATTAAAAAAAAAATCATTAATGTTACTACAGTATCAGTAATAGACTACACATTCCCTAAATGTAAAAGTAAAATATTGTTTTTAATAAAATAATTGCATTACTTGTTTCCACCTTATAAACTGCAATTAATATTAACTTTGTTTTTCTTCTCAGTGTTTCCAACCTTTTATAATACTTTTACAACCTTTCCAATAAACAAAACTTTGCCAATCAAGTTTTTTCTTTATTAGAATGGTTATGAAATTATTGATTTAACCATTCAACTATAAAATGTCTATAACAAAAATTTGAGTGACGATTGCCACGTTAAGTGCGTTTCAAAATAATGTAGGATCATTGTATGTCGCAAGGAACTCTAAATTTGTAGGTTGATTATTTAAAAATGTAGGCTCCAATTAATTTTTTGCAGATTTGTAATCAATCTGCGTTTTTAATGAAGAAAACGATATAAAAAACTACATACTAAAGAAATCCTCAAAAAATCTGACAATAAAACAATTTACAAACTAGCAATGGCCAGAAGCTAAGATTTCAAAATCATTAAAATTCATTAAAGACAACAATGGTAAGCTATTGACAAACAAGAGAGATATCTGTCATAGGTGGAAAGAATATTACGAATGCCCAATGAATAAAGAATAAAAACGAATTAACGAGTGTGGCCTGACCAAACCCTCGTGGAACCGGTTAACAAAGTTATTTAATAGAATCCTACAAATTGGTAATTTACCAGAAATCTTGGATAGACCTTCCCACTTACTTTCGTGTTGTACGTGTTGTCTGCTATTACATAAAAGCACGGATCCTACAGTTTAATTTAAGCTTCAAACCACTAAATTTGTCAAGTTATCCTGTGGCATGTATCCTCGATGGTATCCCGTTGCGTTTCGAGTGGGAACTGGTCATAAAATGTTGGATTTTCAGGATTACTTACCGTAAATCCATCCTCTTGGAACATACTATATACAGACGACTTAGTACTGATTTCCGAAAATGTTACCTAACCACAGAAAAATTTAGAAAAGTGAAAATACTCGCTAGAACAACAGCCGAACAAAAACTGAACATCTAATCTCTTAATTTTCTGGTACACCAATATCATACGTCTAAGATGGTACGGTCACGTAATAACGAAACCATCTGCATATAGTTAATAAATGTCTTTCCATTGCCACAAACAAAAGGGGAAGAGGTAGACCCCCAGCCATCTGGCTAGCGAGTGAGTTGGATAAGCACAAACAAGCAACTGATGTTCATAGCGCCTCAGAATTCGAAATTCCGTCCCCAAATAAAAGGAAAAGTGCAAGAGAAGAACTTTTATGTTTATATACTTAATGCTGCATTTATGTGCGAATGCTACATTTTACAAATAATTCAAATTTGATTTATTCACGTGCCACGTAAGGGTTACCCACACACAAGAAGAAAATAAAAATTTGTTATAAAATATAAGAAAAAAAGAGTTTAATATAAAATAATTATTCAATTACAACTTATTACTTTTTGTGCCAACCAATCATATTGCTCGTGCCATAGGTTGCCAACCACTGGATTAGACTTTAGAATTTAGACTTTCGCGACTGAGGTCGATGTAAGTTTTCTTACTTTCGGGTTTAAGTCGCGCATTTTTATTGGTTTTTGCCAATGATTCGCTCGCCATTGCCGAAGAGAATAATTCTCTTCGTCCTATATAGGCATACACACTCGAACAAGGTCTTCAGTCATCGGACTTATCCGCCTTGAGAATGCTCCCTGCAATGGCAAGCGAAACGGCAACAACCAATAAAAATACGCCACTTAAACCCGAAAGTAAAAAAACTTACACTGGATTAGACGTTTTTGCATCGCCGTTTAAAAATTAATTCTAATTTTAAACTGTATTAAAAAAAAAATAGTAATGCTAGGAACTCATATCTTGAAGTATGGTTTCCAGAAGTTTTCTTGTTCAAAAGCTTTGTTGTATATATTAATTTATTAATCCACGTACAATAGGTGGTTAAACGTTTGAAGATTTTAGTTTTTAATAAGAGATGCAGAGAAAGCTTATAAAAAATAAAAAAAAAATGTGTAAGATGTAAAATAGTGAAACAATAATACACAAATCAAATTTAATTTAAAAAATCGTTGTGTTCATTGATAATGTCATTAATCATTATTATACTTATTGTCCTTTATTAACAGATTATAAATAAATCACGTAAAATTATTGGTTATTGCCAACGTTTCGCTTGCCATTGCATGGAGCAATCTCACGCACATGATGTAGTCCGATAACAGACATTGATTAAAGTCGTGAAAACTTAAATGTTTAATTATTATAAATAAAATAGATTTTATTTGAATACGATTTTATTTGCATAAAAAAATATTTTACGATTGAAATAATGTAATTAACGAGTAAAATAATTAACTGAAAATTAGATTGATTTAAAACAAATTAGATATTTTTTATTTTTTTTTGCATCCAATTAAATTTTGGACGTTAAAGATAATTGCTTTAACTACAACATCTTTTAAGTAGGAATTTATTTGCGATAATTGGTAAGCTTAAATTTCACTTTAATTAAAAGCTCTTTAAAAATTATCCTAAAATAACGTTTTGCGGAAATATGAAATTTGAAAACTAATATGCTACAGTGGTGCAAATAAATTAAAATATACGAAGGTTATTGTGGTTGCCACTAGGTGACAGCAGGAAACTTTCCATGGATATGTAGAGATCCTACGGAATTTTTTGGAGGGAAGAAGTAATAACCAAAAATACAAAATTCCTTGGCTGTGTAATGAGCTTTTAGCTCCGTGCTCCATCAAGGAGCAATATGTTGAATATTGATCTAAACATTTTTATTGGAATGCCGCAAATGTAGCCCAAAATTTGTGCAGGATGAAATCACCTGACACATGGCAAGAAAATCAATGGAAGTTTTAAGGTTACTGTTAGCAGAGAACGTGATCTTGTTACTTTAGAAATGTAGATGCAGTGAAGGGAAGATTATAAGATATTATACCCACAACCACACAACACAGAGAAGAAAAGTAAAGCAGTATAAATGAAATGAAAGAGAAATTTACAGAATTAAAAGCTGAATGAGAATTTTCAGAAAAAACTGAAAAAAAGTTATTTCTAATTTCTAATTATTACTATTACAGATAAATAAAACGTCGTGGGAAAGTATAATAGAAATAAATAGAGTAATCATCTTGAAAAAGAGAGAGAAAAGCAGCAGAAAATCTAGAATTGCAGCGACAAAATAGAAAAATGCAGTATTTCTAGTCAGCAAGGACCCAAGCAACAAGGAAATAAAAGACAGTGTAAAGAAGACAAGGAAAGAATTCAGAGAAAAAACACGCAAAAAAGAAAAGAGAAAGCAACAAAAATTTTTTAGAGGAAGAACCCAAACTGTTCAAAGAAGTCGACTTCTGCCCACTGAGGTACCATCAAAAAAACAATTGTAAAGGATTGTATAAGCAGCCTAAGAAGGAGATCAGCACCGGAAATAGATAGCATTCCGGTGAAATGGATCCCAACAATCCAAATACCAATGCAAAAGATAAGATGATCAAATAAAAAAATTGTAAAGGATTGTATAAGCAGCCTAAGAAGAAGATCAGCACCGGAAGTAGATAGCATTCCGGTGAAATGGATCCCAACAATTCAAATACCAATGCAAAAGATAAGATGATCAAAGAAAATAATGAACTTACAACTACAAAATTTACGCAAGGTGCATACTAAAAAATATCAATAACAAAATCCTAACTACCAAGCCGCGTTCTAAGCAAATAGATCAACGAATGGTCAGTCATAACTTTACCGCAAGAAAATTAATGGAAAAATCTTGAAGAGCAAAATAAAAAATGTAGAAACTGTCACTTGACCTGGAAAAATGATTCGATATAGTAAAACATCACGCAATACTAAAAGAGGAGGAAGTACTGCACTATCTAATAAACAAAGTGATTAGCGCAAGCTTACAAGAAAGGACGGAAATAAAATTTAAAGAGTTAAATGAGGTTGCCGACTGTCCCCAAAACTATTCACAATGGCGCTACAAAATGTACTACACTAATCCACGAAGAGCTTACCTCAATCCAAGCTTAACAGGATAAACAGCAGCTATCAACAATACTAGCCTTTGCAGATGATATACTGGTATTAAAGATGAACGAAAAGTATATCAAACAATTTATTTGCCAAATTTGGACAGGTAGAGATAAAAATAAATTTTGGAAACCGCAAGCAGGAAATAATGAAGCTCGGGACGAAATATGTGTTATGGGTGACCGAGAAAGTATTTTGTCACAAAACTTAGTGGTCTAACAGAGGACTGACCACAAAAAAAGGAATTAACAAAGAAAACCAATCGGCAAGGATTATTCTGCCATTCCTGCAGAAACACAAGCTTACTAGGAGGATGAAAAAAATAAAATAAAATTTCGTAATCGTATCTAAGGCTATTCATGGGCACATGAAATGAAAAATAAAGGTGCTACTGAAAACGAATAATACCTACCTAATAACTGTGTGGAGAGTTGCTAAATGGAAAGTCAATATCAAGATTGAAAAATTAACAAATTAAAGATTGGGCTCATACAGTAGGTAAAGAAACAAATTACTGCAAGCGGCAAAAGCCCTTGCTACATATGAAACACCACAATAGAGCAAACAATAAAATGCACAGTGAAAAGAATGGTCGAAACGAAAAGAATCAATTAACTGGAAAAAAGAGAATACGGCACATGGAAGACGTATCAGATGTTGAACAAGACGAAGAAGTCATCATCATCACATACGCAGCCTTGTTCACACCACTGCTGGTGTTAAGCCTCTTCTCTGCCTGTAATGCTGGCAACTTACATTACAGGTGGACCTACAGTTTAGCGTGGATTCCGAACCACTGGAGTTACATG
>JARJDX010112357.1:0-10483 GCA_030264735.1 Gymnusa sp. GC000175 | reverse complement strand
TTTGGGTTCCGCAATGATGCTGGAATCATTTTTCTCGTAACATGTTTTATCTCAGCGATGTCGCGACAAAAATTATGACATATACCCTTTCTTCATATTAGCAATGCTTTTTACTGTGTAAAACACGACAAACTAATAGAAATCCTTAAGAACACAGGCATTGATGGAAGAATATACATATTATTGCAAAATTATATTAGAATTAATCGGCGAAAGTCAAAGGATAACGAAACATTGGAGGCAGTAGAAATTGGTAAAGGCATTACTGCACATTCAGTAATGCGAGGTCAGATAGGTCATCAATAATAATAATATATCGTTTTGCAGATATAAATGTATGTATGCGAAAGTTGGACTCATACATGGAAAATAAAATTGAAGCTTTCGAAATGAACCTGTATCGTCGAATACTGCGAATACCCTGGACATACATGATAATGTCAACAGAATGAAAAAGAAAAGAACTAATGCTGATGGTCAAAGAACGAAAAACCTGTGTATATGCTATAAGATGTTAAGTTAAGATTTATAATAGAAGGCAAAATAACCGGAAAAAGATCACCCTACACCTAACGGTGTAGGGTTGCCATGTTTCAAAATGTTAAACTATGACAATATTTTTTAAAATCTAGGACAAATCTCGGATTCTAAATCGCTGGACTGCGGGACTTCCCCAAAACGAATAACGGGGAACTACCGCTCAAGCATTGAAGCGACAGTACGGCGACATGAAATTCTCTATGCTTCGCGGGTGAAATTTATTACACTTTTTTTTTAAATTCAACAAAATGTTTCGAAACTATTTGCTTGAAAGAAATTAAACATTACGCGAAAATTGTCAATTCTAAATTTTTTCTTTATGGGTTGCGTTTTGCATTTTTACAATATATCAAAATCCCGGACAATTCCGGACATTAATCAAAATCTATATCGGACATTCCCCGACCTATTAAAAAAGAGGACATGTCCGGGAAAACCCGGACGCATGGCATCCCTAGTTAGGTGGTAAAACTTATGATTAAAAGACTTACGTCATTGGTTCAACTGCTTTAGAGCTGCAGTTTTCAAGACCAAAATGGCCACATGCATCAAGAACCTTTACGTAAAGGCGGCGCAATTATAATAAATAATAATAAGAAGAAGACCAAGAGAAGAAGTAATTGCTTTCTACACCAAGTTGCAACGAGTTTTTAACCAGATATCTGACAAAGAGAACATAATTCTTTTAGAAGATCTATGCTAGAATAGGGAAAGAGATCAATATAGGTGTAAAGCAACAATTCAACGAGGAAGTGATCAACGAGAACGAAGAACACCTAATCGAATTCTGCGCCATGAATGAACTTCGAATAAACAATACCCTCTTCCCACACAAACAACAACACAAATACATCTGGTCAAATACGAGAGGGCAACAATCAACTATCGACAACATTATAACAAACCGCAATAGCCAAATATATGTGCGAGCAATGATGTTAGCAAATATAGGCTCGGATCACAATATAGAAAAATTCACATGCTGGTAAAATTGAACAGGAAACCAAAACACAGTACAATTGAAAAACTAATTGTTGAATCAATATCGGAAAAAAAGTCCTCACCGTCTCTATCAACAAAGACTAACTAATAAGATCGCCTCCAATCCGACACTATATCGACACTAGCTGGAATAAACTGAAAACAAACATAGCCGGAGCTGCACAGAAGGCCCTCGAATCTAGAACAATATCTTCACAAGGAGGAGACACAATACAAAACCATAGTTTACGGAAGAAGTTAACAACATCGCACGATCGAAACTACAAGCATACCTGAAATACAGAAGTATCAAAACACCGAAAGAATACCGAGCATACTCACAAATCAAAATTAGAGCCAATGCGGATATAACATCTAAAACGAAACTACTGGATAGCATTCACAAAAGGAATGGAGCATGACCTGTACGGAGCCCAAAGGGAAATCTGGGCAATGTTGCGAAGATGTAAGAAACCCGTTAATGAAAACATACCGATTGCAAAGATAAACAAGGAATAGTTGGTGTCATATGTGAAAGCGCTGTTCAATACGGAAAGGAAGACAGCGGATAAACGACCTGGTGGAAAAGTATTACTATTCCAATCTTTAAAAAAAGTGAGAAAAACAACCCCGCTAACTATAGAACAATCACACTTCTAGATTCAATTCTCAAGGTCCTGACAAACCTTATCGGGGCTGAAATATTAAAATGAACAAACTCCACCGAAAAACAACAGGGGTTTAGAAAATATCGATCAACAAGGACGCAATCTTTAATACGACAAATCGTCAAAAAGTCGATGGAACATCAGAAACCGGCCTCTATGTGCTTTATCGATTTAACTAAAGCGTTCGACCGCATACAACTGAACGATGTTTTGAAAATATTAAGTGAAGAAGGGATCTCTGTAAACTTAATACAATACCGAAAGCATTTAATAAAAGGTTAGGTACACAGGATAACAGACATTAGGGAAAGTACTAAACGAAAGAAGATTTTACTTAAGGATTATCGTAAATTTTGTTTATATAAAATGTGGTACCAGAGAATAATCTATGAACCGTTTCTAGATTACCTCCGTATTTTTCTGACTATCTAGCAGAAGTCTTTAATCTAAACCACACTCAATAAGACTTTTTTTATAGCCAAAAAAGTCATACTACAAGATTATTAAAAACAAAAGAGGTTGTTAATGAAAGCTTTTAGACTGAATATGTTCCAGGGAATAAAGAGATTACAATATTATGCTACGCTGACGACGGAGTACCTATAGCAAACATAAAAGACAACTTACAGAGACTCTTACACAACTTTTGTATCACAGCAAGAAAGTACAATTTGTAAGTATTAACTAAGAAACCTAAATGTATGGTAATCGCGAAAGAACCAATAAGATGTAAGCTGGAAATCGACCGGAGAGTGATAAAACAGGTATTTCCGATACTTATCATAACCAGCAGCTATAAAGAAGTCAAACGTCAGACAATGAAAGAATGAAAGTAGCAAGAGTATCGGGATACCTACGAGAGGTGACATGGAAAAATAAATTTATAAATGTAAAGAGTAAAATCAAAATTTACAAAACCATGGTTAGGCCGATAATAACATATGGGGTGAAAGCACGCACAGAAGCAAGGAGAACGAAACAACTACATCGCACAGTCGAAATGAACACGCTGAGAGTCATAATAGGAAACACCAGGCTAGATCGAGTACGAAATTCAGATGTCAGGAGACAATGACAATATAACCGACGTGGTGAAATTTGTGAATAGCAAGAGACCACAACATACCACAAGGCAGGAGGAGCGTAGGGAGACCACCGAAGAGATGGGCCCAAAGCTGGACATCAACCTCCATAGAAGAGACTCCATAACCAAGAGGACAGCATAATAGGAATACAGTAAAAGAGGAAGAAGAAGAACAATGTTCCAGGCGACACCGTAACAAAACCGCGCAGGACAAAAGCGCACAGACAAAACCGCGCATTACATAAGCGAGCCGGACAAAAGTAAAAAATGGAAAAAGGGCGGAGATATACCTGGGACCTTAAAAGATGTATTTCCACTAAAATTACATTTTTTTTTGATGATTACAATCTTCTATTGTATAAAAATTTCAAAACCAAGGGGAATTATTATTTTTCTTTAAGGAAATTTAAATAGGTTTAGTACAATTCATTCACTTTTATTTTTTTGTTATAAATGATTAAAATGATTCGATTTAGAACTTTACAACATTATTCTCAAAACAATTTTAATAAATAAACTAAAATTTTCAGCTCTGGGCGCACTTCTCCCAGTCAAATTTTATTACCGACTAAATTAAATTTCAATTTGGTAATATTACGTTTTAATTAGAGATTACATTATTGAAAGTTTCAGTCGTAAACATAACTTAAGGTAGTATAATGAAGCTGTCGATATAAAGTTTGAAACCTTTACAAGATTACATCATAAACAGATCATGCAAAATAATAAACTTGTTGCCAATTAAGACGTCTAGCAAAACTTTATTTCTATAAATTCCTCAAGATAAACTTATTGAAGTCAACCAGACGCACAAAAAACGTTCACCGCAGACACATTTTTTTGATTGCATTATTTTTGGGGAGGATTTAAGTTTCAACATAAAATGTGATTTATCTGACTGCATAACTTTTTAATAATTGATTATTAAATAAAGAAATTAATTTAATTATTATTTATATCGAATTAACCTAACATATACCCACTTAATTAATCAGATGTTAAATAAAATCATGGTTCAACTTATATACAGTGTGTTTCCAGAAAGTGGCTCCAATAGGTTTGGGTGAGCAAAAATTTTTAACTATGTAAAAATTGTATATTGCGTCAATACTAATTTATGAAATCTGAAATTAGACAGAAATTCTCAATATCTAATAATCTATGTATATTCAAAACCATTATTTTATTTTTCTTTTTTGAGTGAGTCAAGTTCTGTTTATGGCTGAAGTTTTAGAAATAAAATCTAACTTTAACAAAAAATATCAAATTTCTCCTCGGGAGAGTTTGAAACCCACAGAGTACGCATCTCCAGGTAGTGAAACGAGTCGGCATATATTCAGGGTGGGAGGGAATAAAATATCTCCGGAGGACAATTAAAAATAGAAAAGTACAACATGCAAAAAACGTGGGAAATATTTAAATACATAATAACAGAAGCAACTAAAGGGCTATGCGGAACCATAAGGAATAAAAACAGGAAAGAAACCCACTAGTGGAATAAAACCACAAAAAAAGAACATGGGGGTCACCGAGGTGGGGCAAGAAGGGTCACTTGCCCCCACTGGAAATCATCACATAGTACATAACTGTTAAAAATTTAAAAATTTTGCACTAACTAATTTGTTGATTTGCACAACGCCTGGATAAAAGTCTGCCCGACGTTTGTGGTCGCATAAAAGTCTGGCGACGCCTATGGCATAGACTAGAATATACCAGAGCAGTGCTGTCCAACTTCTACAACCGCGGGCCATTTTTTCACTAGAAATTCTTTCGGGGGCCACAAAAAAAAAGAATAACTAATAAAAACTCAAAAATAACAAAAAAAGGTACATTTTGTAAATTTAATCCTAATTATTACATTTATAAATTTAAAACGCGGGCCAGAAGAGACACACTGCGGGCCGCCTGTTGGTCAGCGCTGTACCAGAGAATAGGCTAATATAATAGTGGGAAAAACAAGAGTTAAAAAGAAAAAGAGAAGATGAAGAACACCAAAAAACTGGGAAAACGTAATCAAAGACATACTAAACAAGAACACATTGGACAACGCAAAGCAAATTAAAAGACAACAAATAATTTTCATTAATTTGTAAAAATTAAAAAAAACCTTAAAAAAGGCGAAAAACCAAAAATTTTATTCCAGAAATGCATTTACCACACATGTAGCATAAATATTTATGAAACAATTTAATTATGAAAAACAAATTGTAATTTACCAATTAAAAAAGTTTGGGAATTAAAATTTGCAATAGGTATGCAAATTTGATTATAAGCAACTGATAAAGGTACTTTCAATTGAGAAATAAACTCAATCTGTTATTTAAATTGAAACCAGTTTTGATTCAATTTAAAATATCATGTAAATAGAAAATTATATAAGCAATTGGCATTTTAACACAATGGCATTATTTTTTACTCAAATTATTATAAAATCATATTTTGTTGCTTTTGTATACAGCAACTTTTAGACTTTTTTATCAATGTATATTAGTTTTAGATCGTTTTTTAATTTCATTCATTCGATTTAATTTTAAATTTCTTATAAATAAAAAATTATGTAAGTAATTGACATTTTAAGGAACACAATTACTTAAATTTATTCCTGAAAATAATTCGTATCACTGTATCAGTACCAGATTATATTTTAATTTATTTCAATCAAAATATTAATACATTTCATAATTTCAAAAGCGGCTTTACTGTAGCTAATTCGAAATGAATGTGCATAGAATAATAATTTATTTTATGCGTGACAATTATCCAACAGATTTGCCCTTGCAACGTTATAATTAGAGCTTAAATAAAAATGTAGGTACAAAAAAAAATCCATTATGAACGTGGTTAGAATGTGATTGTATAAATTTGTATAAAGTGTGTCTTTGGTGTTGTTGCCATTACTTAGATTATAATCAATTTAACATGATTCTATAAAGCTAAACGTTGAGGGTTTAAATCTTTTTGTACTGAAACTGAAAGACATAATGAAAAAAAATGTGAATCATATAATATATTGTATTAAAAATGCTTAATATTTGGGGTTGACGTAAAATATAGTAATAATTTAAAAAGCTTTTGGTGTACTCTCTTCTAAATTTTTTAAAATAAGAAATGGCTGAACGGCGAAAGGACCCATAGGTCGACATCCTGTTAAGGATGAAATCCTCACAAATACCATAAAAAAATATTTAATTTAAATTTATTTAAAATGCTATGAATTCCTTAATTTAGATATACAGGGTGGTTAATTTAAATTTATTCAAAAAGCTATGAATTCTTTAATTTAGATGTACAGGGTGGTCCAAAATGAATAGTCTACCATAGGTATCTTTCTGTTATTAAAGATAAAGAATTAATTAAATGGACAATGTTGTGCAGATTTCTGTCCTAGTTCGGATTCTGCTGAGAAATTTTCATAATTCCAAACAGTTAAGAAATTATTTCAAAAAAATTGAAAATCACGATTTTCTAAAAAGTCATATTTCTACGTAATTATAAATGATACAAAAAAAGTTTCATATAAAATTTACTGGATTCAATAAAAGAAGCTTAAAACTACTGTCAAAATAAAATTCAAGTTGGCGGTTTCCGAGATATTAATAGCAACTTTCCTATTTTAATACCAAAATAAAAAATTATGAGAAATATTATTTGTTTTAATTATAAATCAGGTAGGCATGAATACAAATGCAGGTCTAAATTATTTATGAAACGAAACAAAACAATTTTATGTTACTAAATACTAAAATAACAATAAAATATTGTAAATGCTCAAAATGATGGTCGTTATTAACAGCTTAACACGATCAACACCGTTTTGCTATACTGCGAGTAACTTGATGCAATGTATTGCGTTTAACGTTGTTAAATGCATCCGTAACAGCTTCACGTAGTTCTTCTACATTATTAAAATTGAAATAATTTTCATATACTTTATCTTTTAAAGTTCCTCACAAATAAAAATTAAGAATCAATTAATGAAAATAATCTTACTACATTAAAAAAAATCTGTGTGGTCACCACCTGACTTTATCATACGAGTTTTTAAAATGTAAAATTTTGAAAAAATGAAACAACAACAGAATTTGTTCCAAATTTTTTTCTGTACTTTATGTTTCCATAAGCTTGATATTTTTTTAAATATATGCAAAAAACCAAAAAACCTCACTAGTAAACTACCACTTCTGGTTGGTGGATTTTAGCCAAATGTAACGGAGCTTTTCCAGTTATTGTTAAAAGCTTAAATATTTTTGTGGTGATATCTTTAATAGTTTTTGAGAAACCTTGCCCATAAAAACGCGCCACACACAACGCACACACACACATACATCCACACAGACATTTTAATTTTGGCCAATTCTTATTCAGGGGACCATAAACGGTGTATTGATACTAAAATCTCAACTTTTTTTTTGACGATTACAATACTTTATCTATAAAAATGGAAATTGGTCCACATTTTTGTGGTTGAAAAGATTAGCCGCTTCCCAAGAGTTATGCTAATTATCCGTAAGCATTTCCTCTTAGGACTCGTTACCAGGGACGCCGCGAGGAGGCTCTTTTCTTATCCCCATACATACATACATATACATACATTATACATACGAGGAAAAGTAAAAGGACAAAAATGACACTGGGTCACATAAAGTTTTTAATGGATCAAGTCTTTAGAACAGTTTTTGTGGTTGTAACTTGAAGTTCTGAACATTAATTCCAGAATATCACTTACTTACCTAAATTTCACCTCTGATTTGGATCGAAAAACATAAAATTTCTCTGAAAAGGAAAAAAATAAATTAAATGATTTCAAAAACAAAAACGTTGAACGAATATTAAAAATTTAACGATTTACTATACTATACTACTATAAATAGTTGTATTATTAGATAATACTTGTTATCTTTCTAACATTTTTGGTTCCGTCACCTACCAGATTTAACAAATTAAAAATTATTATAACTGCACCTGCCATACCTGATCCCCCGGACGGCGATCACTGTAAGCTTCGCGGTTCTCTGGTATTCTAAATAGCTCTTCATTTGTTTTCTGCATCTGCCACAGCGCCTCTTGATTTTACTCTTGAGTATAAGCTGGAGCAACTGATATTTCTCTCATTTTAGGACGTGAACGCGCTGTTTGTACATTTGATAACCAATAGACTCTCGATGTGTATTTGCACGTTATAAGACTGCGGTGTTCGTTACTCGTTTTACCTACGATATTCGAAGCAACCTTCTGAGCACTCACATTTAAAAGCTTTTAACCAGTTCATCATATACACCTAGAGTGTCCAGTCCTCCACCACTTCTACGTGGTTTTACCTGTTTACATTTTGTTGATACGACCACTTATTAGTTTCATGAAATTGCTTCCCCTTCTTTAACCACAATGGCGTGTTCTTCCTATTAAGACGCGTCCTTTAATCTTTTCCATCATTATTACTTGCAACAGGTGGTATTACGTTCCTATTATGATATCACTCAAATATATTAGATTTCGTTTATTGATAGTGTGTACGACTTCTCTACCTTTCTTCATTCTTTTTATGATTTCTTTGTTTGTTATTCTCTCTAACTATTATATCCATATCTCAAAAGCATTTAATTTCCGCACATTGGGAAAGAAAAATAAATTGAAGCTAAGGTTAAACAAAATTCCAAAAGACAGTTGGAGGACTCTTACCCCCGGCCGTACATTGCCCCTATTAAATTCTAACCCCTAGACAGACGGGGTAAGAAAAAAATTTAATGTTAATGAGGAACAAAAACAACAAAAATCATAGACTGTTTTTGGGCTTTTACCCATTGGTTCATTGGCATGAACTTTTTGTTCTCAACATTAACAACAGATTTTATAAAAGTAACATAACAAGTTTTCCAACTGCTAGCAGAAAAATTGCACAAAATCTAAAGACCCGTTTCTTCGAACAACGCATATTACCAGTTTTAACATACGGATTTGAAGGCTAAAACAAAACACATTTTGAAAGCTTTTAAAGTGTCTTAGAGAGGAATGGAACAAGCGATGATAAGGATAACCTAAAAAGACCAATATCGCATTGAAAAAGAAAAAAGATTTCACCTTAGTAATAACAGGAGAAACATAAGCATCCCTTAAATGGCGTTATGCAGGCTACTTTGCTTAAAGTGACCCACAGATATGGTGCAGCAGGATAATTGAGTGAAGACCATACGAGCTTAAGCGAGAAAGCGCAAGACTGGTGACCAGATGGTATGATGACCTAAAACAAATACCGGGAATGGCATGAATGAGAACTTTTCAGGATCGTGACCAATGAGAGAAATAGGAAAGGCTTACGTTCATAAATGAACATGCAAGGCTAAAGAAGAAGAACAAAAACAGAACAAGACAAAAAAGTCAACATATGTTGCAATTATTATTTTGGGACGTAGTCACCATTAACAAAGAGGCGCTAGACATTTAAGTAATCCATGACGTCGTTACCGAACTTCTCCAAACTGTCATATACTTTGTCGACTTGCTAATTAATCAGAGATTAGATGAGATGGTGATTGGTGGGAGCTTTGGTAAAAAAGTAGAACTATGAGGGAGCAATTGGCTATAGATTTAACTATATATCATTCATAACTGTTGTGCTGGAAAACCATTTGTTTAAATTTGTATGGTCTTTTTACTTTAATGTCGGTATTAACGTTGTGCTGATTGTAGCCATTTATATCTAGGATTTGGCAATCCAGGCGCCTATCCTCATTATAACACCAGTAGCAGAAGCGGTTGGAGACGATCACTTGGATATGGTCTTACCACACATACCAAATTAAGTGTTTGCAATACATTACCTTAGGAATTATTTTAGGTGTGTGACTCGCTGACACGTTCCTACATTTTACGTTTTTATTGAGGAGCTAAAACTTATCTTATGTAATGAGGGGCCATGCTTATTTCTCTGGTGAAAATTGGTGAAAATTTTGGACTTTAAGACGGCGGAAGATCAGGGACCGGCATTGAATCCTGTTAGTTGTTTATTTTCTTCCTTCCTTCAGATAGGCTTGGTCTTTAAAATTCAATGATCGATTAGGTTTGGTTTTAAAATCCAAGGATCTAATTTGTTCTCTAAGTGTATCACAATATTTAAACCAAGCAAACCACTCTTAGCATTGACCTTCTCTGATCGTTCTTTTACCGAAAAGTTCGTTGAGATCACAAACGTCCGTCACATTTGAGATCTCAA
>JARJDX010112344.1:0-15236 GCA_030264735.1 Gymnusa sp. GC000175 | reverse complement strand
CGAAAATCGAGGTGAACCGAATTGCTCGGATCGCTTTGAGCCATTTGACTTTTTTATAGATATTTAGACGATCTTTAATTTTTGTTAAAAACTTTTTTTTCTAAAACCCTTATTTTTTGAGTTATCGACATGTCATTTTTCAACTTTGAAGACTCCGCGACACCGGACGGTCGGTCTTAAAATTTTTTTGAACACGTAAAAAGGTAAAGTAAATGGTATATTTTAATTTGTCAAAAGAAGGACCTCCACGGCTATCGCCGTGTCGGTCAAAAATGAAATGTTCAAAATAGCTATTAGAATTTTAGTAATATGTAAATCATTGCCGACAAAATGGAAAACCTACAATATCACCAGTTTTGATAGTAGTGAGGATATAATTCGTTTTATCCATTGTTATTATTTTGACGTCTTTTCATTATATCTTTAGAATCCTTTATAGAGTCGCATTTTATACGCTTCCACTTTTCTTGTGTTTGCCTCCGTCAGCGTCAGAAGCATAAGAGTCTCATTGTGGTGGTAGGTATGAGAGTAGATCATTTTCTAGATTTCGCGATAAGCAACGACTTATACTGATAAATATCCTGATAAAACATGATCCACATCAACTGAACTTGTGAATAGGTCCCGGTGGAAACTGTATGTACCAATTCGAAGTAGATGAAAAATATAAATTGCCCCGGAACCTAACGTGGATAAGATCGTAAACTGCTGGAAGCAGTCTTGGCCATAAAAGTTAGTACACCAAATAAAGCAACAACTAACACCAACCTAAGTAAATAAAGATATCGAACCCTTGTGGAGGGATATTAAAAAAATGGGTACAAAATGCACCCTAAATTCAAAAGAGAAGATTATTAAATGAATCACCCTAAGAGAGAACCAATAACAATTTAAAATTAATTAAAAGTTATGCAGAAAATTAAAATATAGATAATATATGCGCGGAAATAAAACAACATTAAAATAATTTATGCCATGTGTTCCAAAATATGGAATACCGGACGATAGACAAAAATAATTGAGCTATGGATATTCATCCCGATATATAAAAAAGAAAAAACAATGATACGCAACAACTACAGGTCGGTTATTTTATTCTCACATTTAAGAAATATTCTCGTTCATATCATAAATAAAAGGATAAAGACGTTTGTTTTTCCCCAAATAATTGTACACACCTGGTGTGTACGATAAAAAACTGTATGAAAACAGGGCTAAATTAAGACCAGGCTAAACACTCCTTGGTAGTGGTGGTGGTGTATGATGTAAATGAAATGTAATGAGTTAATTCTTTGACGAGTGCAATGGGCGAGTATCCATCGGCGGATAAGAAAATTACTTTGTAAATGAAAGAAAATCTACAAAATCAAGTAATGATGATGATCCTACAAAAAAAAGTATTACAAAAAGTTGTTTTTATTATTGTTTTTTCAACATTTTTGAAAAATTATTTTTATATTATCCTGAATTCACAAGAGTGCTATGAAAGAACAATGCAATTGAAAACAGTTTAATGTCTTCGATTATTATTGCTCTGTTGGTTTATATCTACTCCGTTGGGGTAGTTGAATATAATTATTCCGTTCCTCAACCAAAAATATTCCTAAATTATTTTTTTAACAATGATGGAAAATGTATTATACATAATTACTCTAATTTTTGCGAAAAGTTATATTCTAGTAGGAACTCTAGCGTTTTGTGAAAGATTTGACCAAAATAAAAGAAAGATATTTAAAAATTTTCATTTACGAATTTGAGAGTTACTTTTGACAAAAACATATGTTTAGTTCAGCAATTCAGGGTGCCTTCTCTTAAATAGAAGGCTTAGGAAATCGAAAATAGTTCTCACTACTACTTCGTTTTGGCGCTCGGAAAGGTTCGGACTTATTTTGTTTTTTGTTATTGTTTATTATTAACGACTTTTCACCACTATATCCATAAACGCATTAAACATTTTCGTCTAGCACCGCCTATTAGCGCGGTAGTGTGGTAATGGGGCAAGTTAAAATTTTTATAACCATACACATAGAAAATTAAATAAATAGTTCCGACGGCATATATATTTTTCCATTTCTACATCCTACAACAACATCTATTTTATAAATTTATTAGTAATAAAATACCTTTCGATTAGTTATATTTATATTAATTTATATAACGTATGTACTTTGTCTGATTTTCTTAATTAATCTATACCTATAAATGAACAGAATATATCACCTCCTACATATTACCATTTAGAATGTATAGCCAAAACCTGATAATGATATCTTTATTAATAACTTTACAAAGTAAAAAACAAATAATAATGCAAATATATAGAAAGATTTTTGAAGGTCACAAAACCTCAAAAACTGTCATTTTACACACATTTTAATTTTGCGTTTTTAATTTTATAATACAAAGTGAACACGTTGAGCCTTTTTTATTTGAATTGTTACAGTAATAGTGTTAGTGCCTGGTGTATTTTTGTTTAGTTTATAGTTTATATTCTTATGGGTTTGGCAAGATAGTAATAATAATAGTTTTATTTTTAACTTCTTTGTATTTTTTCATTTAAAAGATGAAGTTTATATGCCGAATCGTCAGTCTCTAACTCTATTTTTAAAATGTGCAGCACCAACTCCGTCACGTCTCCGACTACGAATCCTGCTCCGACTCCGACGGCCGTCAATATATACAGTAAACACAGTAAATAAGCAAATTTTAAAGAAAATTTTATTCGTACGATTTCTTGTTTGTTTGTTAATATTTTGTATAGAGCTTTATTGGTATCCTTTAAAATATTTTATTATAATATTTATTGTTTTAATTTTATTGTTATTTTTTCTTGTTTATTGAATAAATTACATAAGTTTATAATATTGCAATACGTAGTTTTCTACGTTTCTTTATATTTATAAATACAAAACCGCCATTTCTCCACCCCTATTCCACAGCGCCTTGTGGGTAAGTGGTTTAAACTAAAAAAACAGAGAACAAAAAATTTATTAAGAGTTGCCAATCTATATAAACATCTCTAATCTAACCAGTACCACTACCACTACTACCAACCAGCAGGTTGGTAGTGTGTCTTTCCTTGTTCGTTGCTAAGCAACATTTTATTAAAGTTATTCCCATTAAGTTACATATTCTATCAATATTATCAGCTGACAATTAACAAAATAATGTTATATATTATTTAAAAGTGACGGATGTCACTATCGGAGTTATAACCAACATACATTTCAACAAAAATGAAATTGCAGTCATACTGCAACCGAATTAGCTGATAATTAATAAAATTTACTTATATTTTTGTCAAAAGTAACGAATATGTCCCAAGTAGTGTGAAAGTAAGGCTCTAAAAATAGGTTTTTTTTAAACATATTTTATTCTAATTTATTAACACCTATTTGGAAAATTATGGAACGACCTGATCGTATGTAGAAATAAATTATCTTTATAGTACAGTTTAAAAAATTAAAATTACTTAAATAATTTTTAAGATATAGGCCTTCAAAGTCAGAGGTCAGAACTTTTCTCCCACTAAATTTTAGCCAAATATTGAACAGTTGCTATAAGAGCATCACATTTATCTCTTTCATTAACAGAATTGTTTGTATATTAATTTTATGTAAAAATTTAATGGGTTCCGGTTAGTTTTGTCCAAACACAAATATTTACTTGTAATTTGTGTCTCATATAAATAAGAATCGTACATTTTTTTCTTCTAGAAAATCTAGAAAAAAGCCTGTCACTTTAAACAGCTCTGCGTCAGCTTTCAAGAATATATTTAAAGTTTATCTTAGGTTAGGTTACCTTAGGAAAATGCATTGCAAAAAATTATAAGTTAGTAACCTTTTGCGTAAAAAAAATGTATGGCATATAAATATTTTTAAAAAAATATGCGTATATTTAACAATATATTGTTTGTGCATGCTTCCATGGAGTTTTTAAAGTTTTATTTAAATTTTATACTTTTATCACCAATACAATAACACCCGAAAAAATATTTTTGTTTATTAATAACACATTTTACATAAAAGTTTTTAAATATAAGTAACTGTTAAAGCCAAACTTGCTTAAGTAAGAACACAGCTTTAATTATATTAAATGTATTTAATATTTTTTGTGTCTACGTACATGTGTGTATATGTACCTATAGCATAAAAAGTTTCGTAATTTAATCAGTTTCAAAACTTATGTACCATAAACTAATATAAATTTAATTAATTACACATATAATGATGTCAAAAATGCTCTAAACTCTTTTTAACTAAAATTGATGAATTCCAGCAGATAAAATTTTAAAAATTTTAATAAAATTATTTCCTTGCATGTGGTCTTTCGCACTAATTTCATTTAATTCAATTAAAGCGCGCTCTGTATTTTCTTTATTAGATTAATTCCAAATTATAGTATGAAGTAATAACGAAATCCAGCTCCTGCTGTTGTTTGGGGTAGACCAGTATTTAGCAGGTATTATTTAATTTAGATTATCTTGCTGCGACCTACGGGGCACTTGCCCTCCAATTAACGGGGATTCAGAGATTATTTAATCTAATTTTACACGTGAACTATAAGCTTAAATTTCCCAAAATTTAAATTAATAAAAAATTCAATCATAAAAATTATTAATACATACATATTTATTTGATTCACATAATATACAGGTTTATTTATATATTTGTTAATATGTATGTATAATACATTGCTTCTGCGAAGGAACAATGATGCTATTGCAAATTGTGACTTTTTAGAAATTAATACAAAAACAGTACAAAATATTGTGACTTTATCTGGTAGAACGACATAATTATAATTTTTTGTTCGTCGTTATTCCATTGGTTAATTTTTTTGTCTCTTTTTGTATTTATTTTTAATAAGTTTAATAATAATTTGAATTTGGATAATTGTTTCTTCGGGAAAGCGATATATTTATTTATATAAATATTATAACTAAGACAAATTTTTTTTATTTATTTATTTATTTTTATGATATTGATAATTAAAATGAAGATAAACGGCTAGCGACGGTAGTCTTTCTGCGCTTTTAAAAATATTAATTTAAAATAAAGCTTTAATTAAAAGAAAAGCAAAGAATAAATGCTGCTGTTAATATACATGATAAAATGTGATACGAGGATATAAACATTATTTTCTCTGCATAAAATCTGCCTTATATAAAAAATTGAGGTGTGGTCATCACACGACTATTACTTGCTAATTTTAAACTTGTGCATTTTTGATAAAAGTGGCCATATTTCCTAAATCTAGATAGATGGGATTACAAGTATGTACTAAAATGCTCCCCACAATGGCGAGCGAAAGTTTGATAACAAGCAATTAAACAACGCGACTTAAGCCCGAAAGAAAAAAAAAATAACATCAATTCAATTAAAAAATGATAAGAAAACAATGTGCGTTTTTATTTACCCCCAGCTGGTAGTTTGTAACATATATTCAAACATTTAAAAAACAGTCAGTTACGTTAAGTGGTTTTGAAGCAAAAATCATATCGACATCGTCGTGTACATAAGAGAGAGAAGGCCGGCATAACTTCGTAATACGATTCGTTAACTTCGTAATACGATTTATGGTATACTCCGGAAACAAGATTTGTGACCATTTCAGGATACGCACTGCCAACCTATGCCAGTGGGGGGGGATCAGGTGTTGCTAAACTAACTAGCGTTTGAGATATGTTAACGCTCACACCGCGTACAACATCGCTAAAGAGCCGCCATGCTTTTAGTATTGCCGGGCCAGATGACCGGAATACCAGCAGAGCGGCACAACGGTTGTGTTTTTATTTTGATATGCTTTTTTATTATTACCTTTCCTAAATTGGATGTTAGTTGAACTTTCAAATTTTTCCTCTTAATGTTACCGTTTCTCTAGAAGTATCTCTTTTTCATTTATTTGTTGTATTGCTGTATTTGCTCTATCTATATCATGTGAGTTTCTTGAATGCAGACTATTATTATTATGATTTTCAGATATTTAATTAAATTGTTATGTTATGTGCCCAATCTTTCGTAGGTGATTTCTTCAGAATTTTAAAATTCCTGCAATATTTTTTTTTTAATTGATGCTATTGATACCTTCCTAATTTGCCCTTTTTAGGTTTTATTGATCAGTCGTGTACGCATCTGGGCATCTGATTTCTTTTTTCACACTTGGATGCTGCATAGATACATTTTTTAAAACTTTCTAGATGGTCCTCTTTGCGTGTACCTGATTTTTTTAGACAGCGGCAATGTCGACCTTTTTGCAAAACTTTTTCGTTTTCTTTGTTAAATTTGAGCACTTAATTATATTTCATTTGCACCCATTTTACTCACACGCATAATTTATGCAATTTTAGTTTTAACCCTAACAACTATAACTTCACTTGGATGTACAGACATGATATGTGACCACACATACTTTATTATTCTTTATATAGTCTTCAATCACTTATATTGTATTTGAAATGTTAATATATATTAAGCTAAAAATAACTTCTTTAAACAAACTTTTATCATGCGTTTAGCTGTTAAGTGTTATTTTGTTATGGTTTTATAATATTTTTGTTTGGCGTGTTGATGGTTGGTACCTAAATCATAACATTTAAATATCTTGAGTTGTTGGTACCACTTGAGATGTTCATTTTATGCCCCTATGCATGCAAATTGTTGCTTTTTACCTTATTTAAATTTTTAGTTTTTACGAAAATATTCATTATATAAGTAATTTTATTTTGTTACTATTTATCAAATCAATTTACGGTTTCCGTGCAATTCTATAGCTACACATATAAATAATATAATTGATATATTGGATTATAAATTATCCATTATTATAAACATATTGACAATTATATTTATATTTACATTACACCTTATAATGATGAAATTATTTATCTTATATTTAAGTACTAAGCTGCGGCCGTAATCTTCTGCTTATTTCGCGTTTTATCACCACTTATTGCACATGCTACCTTAGGTAAGCTTTCAGACAATTATGATTTCGCGTGCCCGAATTTCAAACTCTAGACACTTAAGCAATCTCAAGAGTGCGTGTACACTCTTAGAAGATCCGAACGAGAATGATTGGTTTTAAAGCAAAAATTACAGACACTTAAAGGGCTTATAGAAAAAAAGGATTATAGAAAAAACGTAAAGAACAAAAAGGTTTTAAATTAATTTGAAATCAATTTTGTTATTATTGTGTCAAAATCAGACAGTTTATTGTTATTTAATACAATTTTTATTGACTGCCAAATGCTTAATTTTTTCTGATACGTTTTTTTAAATTTTTAGCATTTTGTAATAGCAAACTGTAGCTTAGGAAACTTTGGGATACAGTGAGAGAAACCAACAAAAAAAAATATTGGTGGTATAAAAAAATAACGATGAACATGATGAATAAAAAAAATACTTAGCATACATAAATCTAATAAAGATAAAACCGCATACTAAGAACTCCAAAAAAAATCTAAAGAAAAACGAAACATGGGAGAAGAAATGTAACAAAATTTACATGTACATAGGTGAGAAAAAAAGTACAGAAAGCGGGAAGGTTATGCCAAAAAAATATTCAATTTCCCCAATTCCTCTGACCCTGGTAATATTCCGGCGGAACTTATAAAGAACGGAACAAACAAAGTCTATCAACACCTCACAAACCTATTTCAAACCTGTATAATTAAAAGAGAAATCCCAAATAAATGAAAAACATCCACAGTATCAATAAGACATAAAAAAGGGAACAAAGAAAATAGTGATAAATAACCGAGGAATAGCTCTTACTAGTATATTAAGCAAAGTATACGGAAAGCTTCTCAAAAACAAAATTGAACAGAAGTATAGGACTTGGAAGCGGCATTCATTGCGGAAAGATCTATTGTCGACCACCCATTTTGTATATCTTAAATAATAGAGAAAAAACATCTTTTAACCAAAATGTACATCTACTTTATGTATATTTAAAGAAGGCCTACAATAGCATTACTATGGGAAGCACTTGAAAGAACAAACCTTAGTGTTACTTTAATAAAAGCAGCGAAATATCTGTATGATCATTCAACAACAAAAATAAAAATAGGAAACAAAGGTTCAAATGGGTTCAAAACAACAAAAGGCATTAAACAGAGATGTTACCCGTCGCCAACACTATATCTGGAGCAAGCCTTAAAACATGAAAAAGGAAGTGCCAGAAAATTGGTATACCACTTAACGACACCTTACAAACACGTTATGCTGATGACCAGATAGGTTTGGCACAAGACTACGGATCTGAAATACATGACCAGAAAATTATTAGAAGTATAAAAAATGGGGCCTAGTATTAGAAGTAAATTTGGAGAAAACAGAATACATTTGTATTGGTGAGGTACAACATGACCTAATGTTAGAGGACGGACAACACATAAAATAATGTAAAGACTATAAATATGAAAATCACGAATAACGGAACAATGGACGATACAATTACAATTACCTAACCTAATATACAGGAAATACGGGCTATAGCTATAGGTATGATAAATAGTATACTGTGGAACCAAAAAATATCCAAACGAAATAAGTACAAAAACTATAATTTAATAATAAAAGAAGTGTGGTAAATTAAAGACAGGTCAGAAACAACTCTAATGACTGGAGCAATTGACTTCTGAAGATGGGCTGCAGGAAAGTCAAGGTTAGAAAGGTAAACCAACGAAAGATTCCGGGAAGTCATGGAAGTCACTTAAACAAGACTTGCATGCAAAACAACTTAAATGGTATGGTCACGTACAGAATGTCGGAATATTAATCATTCATCATTAGGTACAAGAAGAATATTTATACGTGCTAAGCAATTAAAGGGTTAATAAAAAGATTGCAAAGATTTATTATTTCGATATATTGAGAATTGACGAAATATGGTTATGTTTCTGTTCAAAATCTTCAAAATTAGTAAATTCAAATCGTGTGGTGATTTTTTTTTAATACAGTGTTCTTTTAACGATTTTTTTTCCACTTATCTTGTAGTAATAAATTTCTTAGCATTATTGCAAAGCTAACTTTCGTACAAACAGCCATGTAAAAAATTTAATAGTACTTGCAATATTTATTAGGATTGTATTCCCAACTCGCTATTGACGTGGTAAATTTCTTCTGCCGTGTTGACTATGTAAGTTTTAGAGCTTGCAATTCTATTAGGCCAAGAATATCACTAATTTTTATCCTAAAATTAAATAGAAAGCCAATATATAATATTTATTTAAACAAATAAATTTTCATTTCAAAAACCTTCTGCTATGCTACCTTCACGCATATTTTTTTAATAAAATGGTCTAATTTGACCATTTACTACTACTGGGTCGTTTAGTTTATTTATTTTAAATCATATCGCTGCTTAGAGTTTCTGAAGTTCTTTAAACATAATAGTGTAAGGATATACTGTCAAATTTTAATAAAATTAAAGGATTAAAAAAAAACTAAAATGTGGTGTGGCTACCACACGACTTTCATTTTTTTCCTACAAAAGGCAATAAAATATTATTCAAATATTTTTCGAGTTTGTGCGAAGAAGAATTTATTGCACTGACAATTGGCCTGATAGGGTAACCTTGTTTGTGGACTTTCGAAAGCGCATAGAAACGAGGGGGCAAGGAATCCCGAGGGATTAATGACTTTTGGTTATTTGGAGAAATCAATGACGATTTTAATAAATTTTAAACAGACCTTTTTATTATACTAGTAGGGTCCCGACCTAATTTCTGATATGTTGAGGTGTTTAGGATAGTTTAAACCTTATCGTCGTAATCTCCTGTCCATTACAACAGCTCCAGCGCAGGACACAGACAAATAGACAGACAGACACTCTCACACATATACACCGCTTCAAAAACCACTTTTTCTGAAAGAGTCGAATACGCATATTTTCGCAAAGATCTCAATGACGAAAATTTTCAAGATTACTACTAATGAAGGTAGTTATAATTATTTAATTAGTTTTCATTGGTTAATAAAAATTTACTTCTTTAATAATAAAGTCAATCAAACAAATATTTTATATAACAAATTTTAGTTCCACAGCTAAATATATTACATTTCTAAAGCCAAAATAATAATTTAACGAATTACCAATTATTTTTACCTATCAATAAGTTCTATGGACTAATTATTACTTTTATAATTAGGGAATGCAATACCTTCCGTCTCTCAGAAAGATAAATTATCTTCGTCCTAAATGTAAGCACACTTCAAGGAACAAGCAGACTCAATCTCACTGAACCCGCAAATGAAACACATTAAACACAAGATTGCAGAACAACACGGAAACAATACTGAGAACCCACAACTCTCTTTGTCAATCTCAGATAAAAAATAACAGAATGCAATTAATAGCATCAAACTCAGAAGGGTACCTGGTCACGATGAGATATTTCCAGAATTTTTAAATAACCTGGGGTTCTACAGGTTCTTCATCTTCAGCCCAGCCAGTTGAAAATATCCTAAACTTTAGCCATCCTAAAACCTGAGACCTGAGATATCACAACACGACCCGGCAAGTTCTTGCCCAATAGTAGTACTAAGTCTCTGATACAAAGTCCTAGAACTGCAAATCTGCCTCGTTAATGTAGCAATCTTTCACCATCAGGCAGGATTTTAAACTAAAATAAGATGTCTCGAACAGGTTCTGGTCCTCACTTTATTCATTAAAGCTGGCTATGAAGGAGGACATAAAACCCTGGTGGGGTCCTGACTACCCCTTACGACACTGTATGGGTAGACGGCTTGGTAGTCAAAATTATCCCTAACCCTACAGTGCCAAGACTCTTAGAAAACATGCTAACAAACCGATACTTTAATGTCACTTTTGAAGAGAAAACCAGTAAATTGTTCACCATCAAGACCGGCTTACCTCAGAGGTCTGTCGTAGCCCAGCTTTTCTTCAACCTATAGAAAAAAGATATACCAGAAACTAGTTTCAAAAAGTGTAGCTACCCTAAGCAGCGATATAGGAATCCCCAATAAAGCAGAAGTAAGCGCATTCCATTTAAGCAACATAGAGAACTGAATCTAACCTTTTGCGGGAAAACTGCCAGCCAATATATCTAGGCATAACTCTGGTCCGATCGCTTACAAACAAAAAAAATTTAAAGGTAACTGAACAAAAACTAAAAACAAGAAACAACCTAATAGCGAAACAAGCGGGAATCTACGTAGGGCCCGGGTAAAGACGCTATACACAGTGGTGCAATCACTCTACTACAAGAGTATTGCGGCCAGTGTATAATGGAAGCTGCCACACCAACAAGATCAATGTCCAACCAAATCACAAAATACGAATGGTATCAGGAACCCTTAAATCCATGCTTAACAAACCTATATACATCAATGTAAACTGACACAATATCTCTGTAAAATTTGCCATATGATAAATAAATAAAATAAATTATTTCTTTAGTTCAATTATTATATCCATATGCGAAATATTTTTCTCTATATAATTTTATATAGATCAGATCGGTTTCGTCATAGGTCGTTTATTATTATCCAAAGAATTACATTTTAGTAATTTTAAAATAATATTATTTTATTTATTTTGCACATGCTCCAATAAACCTAAAAAACATAACTAGCGTAAGGAAAGAGTTAAATTTATCCATAATATGACATTTATTACATTTATAACCAATTTTGAGTAGCTCTAATTTATGCTAATGATTAATTACAACAAATTTATAAAATTTATGACAGAATTGCCTTAAAGGCTCTAGTGCAGGTGTTGTGCATTACACATGCAATTTAAAAGTTTTTTTTTGACAAATGAGATCTTATAATCGCCATGAGTGATGTTGTTGAATATTTTGCCAACTTTTTTAAGCTTTGAAAAATGCACGAACATAATGAAAAACTTGATAGGATCATATTTTAAATGCGAATACAACAAAAAAATTGATAACAAATGGCATTTAAAAATACAATGTAAAATTAAATTAAAATTAAAACGTGTTTCCTCTTATAGTGAAACTAATAATTTTAAATATTAGAAAATATAATTAATCATAATTTGTGAAATTTAAATTAATATTTCGCAGAAAATTTTTAGCTAATGATTCTTGGAAATATTCCACATGCGCCGAGTATTTTGGGTAAAAAAAATGAGGCAGACCCCTGCAGAGTATAATGAAGTGTCGTGTGCCATCATTGGCACAAAGCCATAATGGCGACTTTCGTTTTTCCTAAACAAAAATAGACGCGTAGGATGAGGAATCCCTAAGAAAACCTTGATTTCATAACAAGGGGACATCTTGATCGGAAGCCTTTGCATTTATTTATTTGCAACTGTAAATTTTTGGAATTTGTCATCACGCCAACCTTTACTAAAAATTCCCGCGGTGAAAAGCAGCATTCCTTCGGGATATATCACTTTTTATTGACTCTAACATATGATTTGTGCCTCCTTGGCAGAGAGTCATTTTTAACCATTTTATTCAGCAAATATTTTGCAATAAAATCGAATATTCTCAGAAATATACATATATGTAAAAATTATTATGAAAAATTTGGCAAAAATTTCCTAGAACTTAATTTTAAAATAATTTGGCACATTAGTGACGGAAATAGAAATTTTCATATATCATTAAGTAGCACGAGAATTTCGCAACGATGGCGCCAGAAAGATTTTAAATATATTTACAAATAACTACTATTGTTTTGGTAAAAACGTCACAGTCACTACGAGTAGTAAATTAAACCCCATTCAGCAAAAAAATTACCGCAATACGTCCACACATCTGTGTTAATTTTTTACTGCCCTTTAATAACTTCTGGCAATAAAGAAGTAAAATAGCGAAGCTGAAAATCATGAAAAGAATTTTCCTGCGGAGTTATTTTAGATGTTAGCTAGCACCTGAGTTTGAAACTAGACACATGTCAAGCGACGTGCAGATACAAAACCCTTTCTCCTATACGGAGTTTTGTTTTGTTTCGTTTTTTTCTTAACAGTTCCTGTCTTGACGTCCCGAAATAGATTTCATCTCGTTCGGGATAGTTTTCGTGGAAGAAATTGGACCGCTTTTTGCTTAACATTTTGGTTACGTTTTTAAGAACCGTATCGTTTTACGCGTCTTAAAACTTAATATTTCTAAGTGAACGTAAAATTTAAAACTTTTTTTATTGCAAAATTATTGCTCGTGTTAAATTGCATTAATTAAGAAATGGGGAACATAGGAGTGCCCGAAATTTGCGTTCATAATAAGTTAAAACAGGCCATTGTAGTCAAGCTTAAATAACACAATGCAGACGTTTTCCTCATTGTCTGCATGATGACTTATGACGTTCAAACATACGTTCTCTCATTGTACAAACAAAAACAGGCAACTGGAGATAATGCATGTAGAGAAAGTTCACTTGGAAAGAGCAAGTCTTTACAAATGTATATGTATACGTTGCAGCACTTATATTTGTATATTTTCTCCGCTTGCATTCTTTTAAACTTCTTAAAAACATGTTTACTTCCCTTATTTCTTAACAATTTTTTAAATTTTTGTTCTTAAATAAATCCTCCAAATATTTTAAACTCCCAAACGAAAAATCTGTTGTAAATAAATTTTTGGTAAGAAATAGTGTTATTACAAATATAATATTACCATAGAGATCAACAATGTCGTTGCGCATGTAAAAAAATGAACATAAATTAAAGTTCTTTGATGTTTTTTCGGTGCATCAGTATGACTTTCATATGGTTTCGAATATTCACCGGATATATTTTTGTATTTTTAAAGTCCGCCATACTTATAATACAATTTTACTTATAAATTTGCCTTTGATATTTATATTTGTTTACGTTTTTATTATTTTAATTAAGCAAATTTTAACACCAACGTATCCCTACACCACTCTTTTTGCTTTAATCCCACACGCATTTTATTTAAATTTTTAACACAAGTAAAATGAAATGATGAAGTTTATATTTTATATGCAATGTTATTTATGTAATTATACGTAATAGGTAAATTTATTTAAATCTAATATTTTTTAATGCTAGCTATCACGTTCTTTTTTTGTAGTTAAAAGTAATAAATTATATTAACCTAAATCAGTGAAATTATATATTTTTTTATTTAATAAATTATTAACTAAATATTTAAATAAATGATTAATTTAAAATGCAGTTAGTTATGTTGGTTTTATGTAAACATGAATTTTTATAACATCTGTTAAATTTTGCAGTAAAATAATATGACGTTAAATATAACGTAACAAGTAGATAGAAATAATTAACCTTGTTAATTTTTTTAGTTTTAGTTTTTAGATTTAGTGGAAAGTTTCGGACGGTAACAGTGATCTTGGGGGTATACAGTCCAACAGAAGATGCTACCGTTATAGAAATAGAGAATTTTAAACAAACAGTACAGAAAGAAATAGTAAAAGTGAGCGAGAAGAAATAATCATTGCCGTCTTAGTGGACGAACAGAAAATGATAACACGGTGGACCGGTTTGAAGAATAGGTACTTAATGATAAATGAGCTTAGGATTGCCAAGTGACTGTTACCAGCACAGGGAAATTCATAAATATACATGAGTGCAGGAAATAAGGAATCTCAAATCGATTATAGATTATAAATATCTAATCAAAATTAATAATCATAAAGGATGTAAGTGTTAAAAGGAAGGTCGAATGCGATCCTGACTATAAGCTATTGATCGCAAATATGGAATGCCCATATGGATTTGGTAGCAAAAAGAGGTCAATTTTAAAAATAAAGAAGGCAAAACAAAATTTAAGTTACACTTTCTACAAGATTATTCGATAAAAATCTGTATCCAAGAAGACTGGATCAAAAGCTGGAAGAATATAGATATGAAAGCTTAAAAAAACCTACCAACATATTAAGCACTGTATAATTAGAAATTAGAAAAGGAACAAGCAAAATCATAAACGAGAAAAAAGAATTACACATCAAATGTCTAAACTTAAAAACAGAAGAAGATCGAAGGAAAAATCGAGAAGTGAAAAGTTCGGTCGTGAAAAGAATAAATGAAAGATGGGAACAAACATACCTTCTAGATACATACATCTAGATAAAGAAGAGCTTTTAGTGGATACACAGAACTGTGTAGTCAAAGCACCTAGAATTATCACAAAGAAAAAAATGGTGGTGTGGTCACCTCACGACTTTCATTTACTAATTTCACATGTTTTTTGGGTTAACTATCATATTTAAAGATGTATGTTGGCAATAAAAATTCAATTATTGACGTTTATCACT
>JARJDX010112305.1:0-24852 GCA_030264735.1 Gymnusa sp. GC000175 | reverse complement strand
GAGCTGCATCGCTTAGAACAGAGCTCTCTTAATTTCGAACAATAATTTCTGAGTAAATGATTGGTGCACTCAACTTTTTTTACCAACAATTTTGTTCCATATGGCTTTTCAGCACAAACTTTTTTGAAAAAACTACTGTCTCCATCGCCAACTAACCTTCCAAACTTTAATCCATGAAATTCTACACTGTTTTTAAAACCTTCAACAATGATGTCCGCTTCTATTGAGGTTGAAGATCCACTCCAGTTTTTGCTGCAAATACCGGTCGGTAATTTACCGGTCGGTAATATGGTATTTTCTAAGCTTTTGCAAGAACACACCAAATGCATACCACCATTAAAAAAATTTTAAAATATTTATTCAATTCTAACCTCTTTAGTAATAAATTCGTTTTTTCAATAAGTTGTATAACAATTTTAATTCATAATTTAAAACGAATAAACAGATTTTCAAATTAGTTATGTGATTTTTATTTATTATGAACATATTTAACTTGATTTATTTGTGTAAATCTCCTAAAGAAAATTACTCGGTTTTTGTTACCAATTTATCAATTTAAATCTTTTTAGAATTGATTTTAATGTTTTCAATTATATGATCCAATTAGGTTGTAGATTTATTTATTATTAAATTCGTGATAAATATAATATGGCTCAGTTCGGATTTGATTTCGTATTGATTTTTATTATTGAGCTGAATTATCTGATAGGAAATCAATAAAACGTCTTGAATTATTTGAAAGGAAGGCTAACAGTTTGAAATCTGATAAAGAAAAAGAATCAGCCGCTATGTAAATCAAGAGCAGACAATAATACACACACAACTGTGAGATAATAAGAAATCAGTAACACTAACAGCACTTGTACTACAGACTTAACAAGGTCCGATCACATTTATCAGTGCAAAATACATTATCTTGATCAGTTGTTATTGCTAAAGGTACTGACTAATAATATGCATTGACGGCAGGGGATCTTTACTTTCCGTCTGCATAACGCAATCAATTATTTAATTATTTGAACAACGCGCTCGGCTTCAATCAATTTTCTAATTTTTCTCGTGCCTTATTGAATTAATTTGTTATGCATCTTTGACAAGTTGTTACCTAATAAAATTATAATATATTCATGTATAATGCGATTTATTATAAGCTCATATGTCACTATGAAAGTTCTCGGAAATATTTTCTTTTTATTTCTAATAAAATTATGGCAGAACACAACTATGGAATATTAAGATTGACATATAAGGCGAGCATTAAGATTTTCAATATAGATCTCAGTGAGGATCTTACCATATATCGTTAATATGACTTGTATTTATCACAATTTGCATAAACAGAAATATTACAAATTGCATTTGACATGACAGAATGGAAATTGTTATAGAAAATAATATTCTTTGTCTGTACATTTTGCAATTTAAATTTATACCTGGTGTTTTACACAAATTTGTTTATTTAAAGATTTATATCGTTTTAGACAATATTTTTACTCTTTTAACAAAAAAAAAACTAAAAATATTAATAATTTTGACATTAATATTTAAATTCAACATGTATTTACGATGTTAAAGTCATAAGGACGTTATATTTGTAACCCTAGACGTTAAAAACGCATTCAATGCAGTCTCTTTAGCAGGTCAAAATGTTTGAAAAAAAAAGAAGTCGATCAAAATTTACTAGTAATCAAGTGCTTTGAATGGCCACAAAATAAACTAAATCCAGCCAAGAACGCTCTCTACCGAACGACTAAGCAATTCATCATCGAGGTGTTCACGTGCTGATCATACGTAAATTTTTGTTTACGAGTGCTCCGTCTTGAATTTTAATAAAGAGTAGCATGACATATACGTAATACAATAAAATAACAAAATAATAAAAATAGAGAAAGAAAAACTTTTGGGAAACATAAAGAAAGGAAGTGAGAGTACAGACCTGAAAAGGTAATAAATAAGGTTGAAAAACCATAAGTAAAGACAGCATTTAAAAAATTGAGGAGTAAAATGGAAAATGCGGTGAAAAAAATAAGGATCAATAACTCTTGGAAAAACACCACGACGATGGGGAAACCGTGGAGCCCCCAACTCTGGATGAGGTCAGGAAAGCAGTAAACACCCTCAAAAATAATAAGGCTATAGGGAAGCTATATAAATATGGAGGAGCAAGAAACTAAACTGCATGAACTAATCATAACAATTTGGGACTCTAAAACTATCCCAAATGATAGACAGAATAGTATTATATGCCCCATATACAAGAAAGGGTACTAGCTGGCGTGCAGCAACTTTCGAGGCATAAATACGTCCTATAAAATCCTTACCGCCATAATCAAGACAAAGCTGGAAGTATACGCAGAAGACACCGTCAGCGAATATCAAGCGGGTTTTAGTTCAAACAGGTCCACGACAGACCAACTCTTTACGGCCAGATAAGTCCTACAAAAGTGTTGGGAGCATGACGTGGAACTATACCAGCTGTTTGTAGATTTCAAACAAGCGTACGACAGTATTAACCGCGAAAAACTTTACACGATCTTGCTGGACTTCAAAATACTACCAAAACTAGTCAGACTGACCAAAGTAACAATGCATAGCAAAAGAGAACTGACAGCGCCATTTCTAATCATCCAAGGCCTAAAACAAGGTGACGAATTAGCCGCAATGCTTTTCAATTTGGCCCTTGAGCAAGTAGTCAGAGGCACATCTGTAGACACCAACTCAACAATCCTAAATAAATTACGGCAAATTATAGGATATGCAAATGACCTGAACGTTTTAGGAAGATCTCTACCAGCTGTAGACAAGGCATGGATGGAACTGGAAACAACAGCAGAAGGAATCGGCCCACAAATCAACCAAATTAAAACCAAACTTATGCTGCAGACAAGAAGCAGAAGAACGCTCGGACAAAACGTGCAGATCGGTAGCCATAATTTTGAAGTTGTAGACAGTTATCCAATACCTGGGGTCTTGCTTAAAAAGGGACAATGATGATACAAAGGAAGTCTAGAAGCGAATTACTGCAGCAAACCGGTCCTACTATTTGCTGCTTCCAATCATAAAATCCAAAGAAGTCAACAGGTACACCAAAGTAAGACTCTATAAGACGCCAATGTGCCCAGTAATATCATGCGAAAGAGAAACCTGAAAAATATTCAAAAAGACCGCAGACACTCTGAACACTTTTGATAGAAAGGTGCTACGAAGGATTTATGGTGCAACAAACGAAGATGGCATATGGAAAGTTAGATACAACTTTAAACTCCGCAACATTTACGGAGAGCCAGTCCTCTTCAAATTTATAAGAACTCAACGGCCACAATGGGCGGAACATTTTCAGAGAATGCCCGACCAAAGGATACCGAAGAAAGCCCTATATTGCAGACTTGATGGAAAGAGGCCTTCTGGCAAACCTAGGCTGCGCTAAAAAGATAGCGTGAGTAAGGACTTAAAAGAACTGCTGCAGTCAAGAAGCTGGAGGCGGGCCTCGGAAAACCGAGCAGAGTGGAAGAGGAAAATAAAGGAGGCCAAGGCCCGTATCGGCCCTAGCGCCGGCGAAGAATAAGAAGAAAATGCAAAGGAAGCCAGTGAGGGGTGGAAAAGTCAAAGAAAAAAAATGCAGAAGGCATGGACAAGAAACACAGAAAACGAGGTAATATAGGGGTGGTCTGAAAAAAACGAAAACAATATGCAAAGAAACAATAGAATAGAAAAAGAGGTAACAAGTGAAGTTAGAAAAGAAAAATAATGAAAAATAATCGTGAGATTACGTCAAAAAAGAAAACTAAGGAGTGAGTAAAAAAATTAATCGAAAAAACATTTTTAAAAAATATCTTTCTCTTTGTATACTTACTTCTTTTGTAGGTGCACTAGTTTTCATTTTATTTGCATAAACCCCGAATGTGTTATATTTAACAAATTAGCGAAATTGTTTATAGTCAGCTACAACCATTATTAGAATGTGAAATTTAGAGTCAGTCCTTTAATTTGGTGTATTTATTGTTGCTGTAGCTGTAATTTATTTTTGTTGCTAAAATTTATAGCAAGCTTCTTAATGGTTGGATACAAAAAACTGAAAATTTTCGTACATTTGCTTTTATATTTGAATTTTCAATTTAAGATTTTATATTATTTGTACATATAAAAAGAAAAGCATATTCTTCATATTTGGAAACCGATATTTTAATAGGATTTTAGTATTTCCTTTTATTTACGAAGTAAATGAAAGTATAGTAATCGCGAAAATTTTCGAGGTCAAAATTTTTGCGGAAATACCTAATTTCGACTACCCTCATTCAGAAGTTGTTTTCGAAGTGGTGTCTGGGTGGATGTAAGTCTGTCGTGTGAACGTTTTAATAAATTTATGCCCATCAAGTAGCAGAAACAGACTGTCATTGTAATCAGCTTACAATTAATAAAATAGGTTATATATCATTTAAAAGTGACGGATGTCACTAGCGGAGATATACATTTCACAACAAATTGAAGTTGCAGAGTCATACTGCCAACCTAATTGGCTAATAATTAATGAAATATAGTTATGTTTCTATTAAAAGTATCGGATATGTCTTGAAGTCGTAAATAAAAGTCGTGTGATGACCACACCTACATTTTTCAAAATTGGAAATTCTTATAACCCTATTTAACAATACTTTACCACTATAACTTAATTTTGAGTTAGTTAATTTAATAATTATTTATTATAAAATGTTTTAGTAAATTTTAAATACTTTTATAGTATAGTTAGTGTAAGTTCACAGTTTTGTGTTTTATTATATAAATATATAACTAGAAACAAAGCTGCAGTAAATTTCTCGCGATTAATTGTAAAAATATATAGAATAATCGTTATATAAAAGCGTTCAAGGTATAAAATAAGAAGATAGTCAAGTCAGGGTGGGTGTAGTGGAAAATATTGCTAGTCTTACTAGTTATTGTAACGTCTATACAATTGTGGGTGTTAAAATAAACGCCTAACGCGGCTATTAATTTGAAAATCTCTAGTATTTTGTTTTTTTTTCGTTTCACTGGTGCGTCGAGAGGCAATAACAATCAATTTTTCGTGCGTGGAGAAGTTGGGGGCAAAAATAAACAATCTAAATGTGTTCATCGACCGTTTTCAGCCTACATAATTGCAAAATTATTAACTCCACATTTACGTGTCTTTGTCGGTGAAATAATTGGGTAGTTCCATCCAGAATTTTCATAAATTTCTTTAATTTTCTTTGTACGCTCTGTGTAAATGTACAAACTAAATTTTGCATCCAATCTCTGCAACAATTAAATTTACATTAAGTGAAGCATAAATGCATATAAAAAATTGGGTTAATTTGAATTAGGCAAATGTTTTCTAAATGGTGTTTAATGTTATGTCATATTAAAAGAGAGGATAAGTTTAATCAAGGATTTACGAGTTAAAAAATAATTTAGAAGCGCATCTTAGTAATGATAATGTTGGTTTAATTGTAGGCAATAATATTCCAAGTAGTTGTAAACACGTAAATTTTTTTTTAGCAAAACAACTTTAAACCGAGGAAATTATAATTTAGAGGTGAAAAGAACATTTAATACTATTTATAAATGTTAATATGCGTAATGAAACGTATCTTAACGGTAATAAAACGGTTTGGTTAGGCGTAAATAGCTTTTTTCTGCGAAAAGAAGAAATGTTTAAAACCTTTCGAAACAGTTGAACGTTTCTATTAAGGAACATTTATAAAACTCAACCTATTACCTACAGCAAAACTTATTTCTCATCAGAATTTCAAAGTGGATTGAGTTAGATGTCTGGTGACGAGCAATGCGGATAGTTTACTACCTTTCAAGACTTAGCCGGCCTCTACAATGGCAAATATCTCATCATTTTTACCACCGACTCGCTCTCTCAGTCGATCCATTGTTAGCTTACTTAGAATGGTATCTATTGCCTCTATATCGCACAATAATTGACTTATTCATAGATCTGGAAGAAATATTTACACAACTCAGGAATATAAATTGCCATCTCCATGGAATTTTACGAGGAGTACAATTGAAAACAGACTCAAATCCACTCAGATTATATCATTTTAACGTTGCTAGAAAACAGCGCTTACATCCTTAAGGTCCTGGAATAAAATCCTTATTCGCTTAGTCCACAACTCTACATCACCAAGACTTAATAAGAAAATTTACATTCGGAATATGTTTAACATATTTTAATTCAAAAAACTTTCCAGACTTGAATATTTTAAAACAAATTCATGGTTTGCATTATGAATTAGAAAAGCTCTACACGCGAGTCGCAAATACATTACTTTATTGAAATGAAATTTTGGTAACACCAAATAACTAATTACATAACTTAACTTATAATTATTAAATTAAAAGTCCGACTCTTATCAGTTATAGTTTGACCTTAGGATTAAATTAATGACATTGAAGTATATTCTAAAGCAGCGGTCGGCACCGTGTTTATGTGTGGGTGCAACATTTCATAAAAAATTTAAAGCTAATTGCCACAAAGTACCACGTAAGAAGAAGGGGACAAATAGTATATAAAAATTATATTATATCATTAATTTGAACCAAAAACAAGTAAATCAGTCGCATATGTTACAATTATAACATTTTATATTTTCGTGCATTCCAAACTCTGGGGCATGCCATGGGTTGCCGAACACTGTTCTAAAGCAATGATTTTTAATCTGAAGATTGCAACTCAAATAATAATATTTTTGGATCGCACTAAAAGGTGAGTTGTTTAAAACCAGACATACTTATGAAGTGAGATATCTAAATGATGAAAAAATCTCTATAGTCCAAGCAGAAATTCTCTATTACCAGGAAAATACTAAAACAAGAAATAAAAACGTGGAGCGGGGTTGCCAATTCTCCATCGGGCGCCTCCCCAGGCGCCTGAAAGATAAAACAATGTTTTACAAAACAACCGACATCAACATAAATTATCAATATTTAAGGGCACCCTTTGGCCCGGGGTTTAAAAAAATTGGCCCTGAAGACGGATGAATTGTTGAGGCGATTAATGGCATAGAAATGCAGAAAGGAACGAAAAGATACTGCAGTAAAAATGCCTATGGATATCTCTAATATTACCATCAAGACGAGGTTTAAAACAAACTGTTGAGGAGTTGTTAGTCTTTTAATCCGATCTCCGGGGATATGGTTTTAAACAATGTTGTGAATAAAAAAGCCAGGAACAGCAGATGATATTACGTTTGAAATGAAAAGACCAAGGTTGAAAGTTCTGCATGAAAGTGAGACGGTAAAGGACATGGTCATTAGATACTAAAAAGGGACTTACTAATAGGGAAACAATGACCCACATCATTCATGCAATAATGTAGTTGTCGAACTAATAAACGATGAAACGACATGTAGAATATCATAATGAGGAATTTTGTAATATTTACTTTAATCAGCATTGGCAATAGCTGCAAAGAAAAATTGAAGAAGTAAAGGAGCTAATGCGCGAATTTGAATGAAGAACATCAATAGGAAGGTCTCCTCCACAAATGAAAAGATTCCACTCTTACTCTGGGGACATAAGAACAAAGAAAGATTCTAAGAAAATGCAGAGGGAAGATGGATACGCGCCAGATAAAATGGAACTCAAGAAAACTGTAATAAACAGAAGCATTATCGCAAGTACAAATACCAAATCGGAACCTCCTGAACCTCCAAAACTGAAACAAGAGGGACACCAGAAGATAAAAGTAAAATTGGAAGTGCATAGAGCGAAAATAGACAATTAGGAACTTAATAGCGTTTATTATGAAAAATAAGAATGTACACACTAAGGTCAAGAAAGAGGGTAGACATACTGATAAGCTGGGAAAAGGAATGTATACTTAGGAAAGAGCCAACGTCGAGACGATAGTAAAAGAGCTAAAAAGGAGGTGATATCGTTAAAGGAAGAAATAACCACGCGCGTACAAAGGAAGAAAAACCAAGAAAAGGAGAAAGTAAATGCTCTAAGAAATATGGTAGAGGAACTAAAGAGCCAGTTCTCGGCACTGAAAGAATTAGAGGCAGAAGTAAGCCAGCTCCGAGCGCAGCTAGAAAAGAAAAAACAAACAGGAAAAAGGAGCAACGCCTAGGAAACCCAATATTTATCGAAACAAAGTAAAAACATAAAAGAATCTGAGAAAAATATTCAAACTATCATGGACTAAACGGAACTTCCCTGCAACTAAACTGGTGCAAGGAGCAATAGGTAAACAAACTACAAAAGATAACCACAGGACAAGTGGTTTACATAAAATACACCACACAAACACCAGGTGGAAAAAGAAGGTGAACAACCAAATGGAAAACACGATATTATATCATAATTGATTCAAATGAGACAGAACAGAACCAAATCAAGTACCTTTACGAAGGGCTGCAAGACGGCAGTAACCATCTGTTAACAGAAATATCCATATTTAAAACTGACAATATTAAAAAATTAATGAAATACGTAATGGACGGAATGTAACTTACGTAGAACTCGACGTTTCTAAAGAAACCAAAATAGATCCTATAATCGGCAGCCAAATGAACCTTTAAGTTCGAGAAAAGACAAAAAAATCAAGCAAGTAAGGAATGCCGAAAAACTCAGCAAAGCAAACGGCCACAGAAATAAGCCCGACCAAATCCACCTAAAGCTATGTAACAAAACATATGCATTGGCAATACAGGCGATCAAATTAAATTTAGGAAATCTAAGACATGTATCGTAATAAACTTGATTAAAAGCGCCAAAATCGCAGAATGCGTGCTGAAATCTATCAGAGAAGTACAGCTTGACCAAGTATAGCTGGCTGACAACTTAAAGGTGGGCACAAGTATCTCTCACTTGAAAGTGGAAGTGGTAGCGCTAACTTGAAGCAGTAATGTACAGTTTCTAAAAAAGTATTTTTGCGCCTAATGCCCGTGACACATTGCAAAATGGTTCGGGCATCTAATGAGAATAAAGAATACCAGGATATGTCTATGAGTAAACAATTGGGTACCTGTCGAAACATTTAGCAGAGTAAGGCCGAGAAAAAAGTGAAGAGACGATGCCATTGACAAACTTTGTAATACAAGGGTCAATGATTGGATAGGAGTTGTAAATATTAGGAAGAATTAAAAATAAAAATGGTTGAGCAGGCCAAGACCCACAAAGGGTTGTAGCTTCACAGAAAAAAGGAAGAGAATGGTCGTGAGTTATAGGTTGCTACACAAAACAATCAAAAGAAAAATAAAAACAGCAAAAGCGAAATGGATGACCAAACACTGTGAAGAAATAAAGATGCATAAAAAGAATTATGACAGTTATCATATGCTCATAAAAAGTATTAGCAGGAAAAAGGTACACGTCAATCAGGTAATCGAAAATGCGAAAAGTAGCATATAAAGTCAGAGAAACCATTGGACCTGATCAAAACCCTGTGGAAATATTTTAACTATTTTATGAAAATCTAATGGACAGTATTCTAAATCTTTTTAAAACAATTAACGATACAGACATTATCCAAAATCAACGGTTACTATCCACCTTTCTGCTGATTCCTAAAAATAACTAATGCGATAGTGTTGGGAATTCAGGACTAGTGCACTTATGGGCAATATACAAAAGATCTTTTTAAAGATTATCCAGAAAAGAAAACCAGAAGAGGACATAGGTAATACCCAATTTGGATTCAGAAAAGACCTTGGAAAAACATGTTCCATGATATGAATCACGACGTGTTTACGTGTTTTATTGATTTTTAAAACATTTTTGATTCTGTTAGGCATGATATAATTCAATAACCGTTTCTTAGTAAAAAAAAGCAGCAACGACGCAAAGATAATTACCAACTTAAACTAAAGGCAGGAAGCAAGCGTAAAAGTCCTTTTATTGATTTTTAGAAGACCTTCGATTCTTCTAGGCATGATAAACTACAACCGTTGATTAGTAAAAAAAAGTGAAAAAGTCGCAAAGATATTTACCAACTTAAACTGAAGGCCAAGAACAAGCGTAAAAGTCGAAAAGGATTTAGGCGAGGAAATATCTGTAGTAGGAACATGATAAGGAGGCCATAGAGAAAAAGTTAACAGTTAATATAAATGAGAAGTATATCAATTACATGAGATCTACAGATAACACAGGGCTATTAGCAAAGATTGGACAGTGTAGCTCAGTGGTCTAGGCATCCGGCTGCTTAGTGCAAGATTGTGGGTTCGCGCCCCACAGCATGCAAAATATTTATTTAAATATTTATGCGCCCAACACTACCCCAACTTCCTAACCTGCCTTGCCAGCATGGGGTTTTATGGCTAAAAACCTTCTCTGGTCCGAAGTTAGATGAGAAATCATGTAACTCCAGTAGTTCGGAATCCACGCTAAACTGTGTGTCCATCTGTAATGTAAGTGGCGTCCTAACTGACGACGACGATTATCATAGTACGAAACAGAACTACAGCATATACTAGAAATAATTAACCGCCGGCAGGGTTAAAAAAATGGTCAAAATTTATTCCCAACGCACAATTTTAAAGGTTTATTCACAAAATAATCCAAAATAATTTCTCCATTAGTTCATTAAATAAATGGTAAATGTCCAAAATAGAAAACAATGTGTAATTTTACAATAAATAAAATAAACAAACGCTTACTCTCCAGCCGATACGGGTAGATGGATGATTGGACAGACGGACGGCAAAGGATGTCAACTGACAAGCCTAGGACTTACGCTGCGCCTGCCAGGCTGGCGGAACGGTTAGGGTTACGGTGGTGGTAGAATGCTCGCTGAAATATACGCTGCGACTACCACACTAGCGGAAAAAACAAGAAGCCTAGCTGACCCACCGAGGTTTTACGCTGCGACTTTTCAGACTAGAGGGTAAGGGTAAGTAATAGGTTTGAATGAGACAAGAGCTCAAGAGACTGAATAATCAACGCGCTTCGTTATTTAAACATAAAAGTGTAGGTGAGAGTCAAACTGGGTGTTGGCGGTAAGAAGACGGTGAGAAATAGATGGAGAGAAAGTGGAATGTTTACGTCACAAAGTAAAAGAGCATAAATGTGAAGCCACGCGCCATCTGTTCTAGCGTATCACTTACTTGTTGTATTATAGAGACGTTCTTCAGTTTTGTCATATCTAGATGTTGCTTTAGAATCTTTTTCTTTGCGTTCTAGGCGAAACTTGAACATTTTTCCAACTGGGTTTTGATCGAATGCAAAACCTGTATTAAAATAGGTTTTAACGGATGTAAAGCTTTACCTATATCATGTGTTGTTGGTTTGATCTTCAAAAAATATGCCCAAGTAATTGTACTCATTGCATATCAATTATTTCAACTGTTTTTAATATTGGATCATTTTCTGACTCCCGTGGCTAGTTATTTCGTATTTTTTTAATTTTAAGGTCCAATTTTAATATCCCTTCTGTATGTTCAGATTCATTCACCCGAATTTTTTTTCTGTGAATATAGTACTTAGGATGTAAATTTTGAAAAGAGTCGGCAATATGCAGCATTCTTTCCGTAATACTTTGTCCACTTTAAATCCATCCGAGAGATACTTATTGAAGTTCTTCCAGTTTCCTTCTTGTTATGTATGCCATGTTGGTATTTTTGCATTCCTCTGGTATTTTTTTTTTCGTTTAGGCAAGAAATAAATAAAGATGTCATTGTTTTAAACAATATGTCGCTTGCACATTTCACCAGACTTAACCTCTGAATGGTAGGCCACTCTATATGATATAATAAAAACAGAATTAAAGCAGAGGAAAAAGGAAGTATAAAAATACGATAGTATCAAAAGTATAGAAAATTCAAGAAGCACGAAAAAATATAAAGATATAAGGGATCCCAAGATATTTGATTGGAAAAAGAAAAAGAACAGGAGGAAGGATAGTGCATAGTATATTACGAGATCAAGTTACTTACGAATATATTCGTCAGTCTTCTATAAGGGCATTATTAATCAAGTATCCAAAATATAAATTTATAAATCCACTTAGCCCTTACCCCCTATAAATGCAGCAATGCAGGTATGTACTTAATGATTACTTCACTCAAACAATCAATTTTCACAAAATGGGTCGACATTTTCTTTAAATTTTTGCAGCACAATACTTTTACCTTTTAAAGTTTCAATTTGTGGTTACGTACATTCTAATAAGTAATTATTTATATTTATTTTAACGCGATTTTGTGTTATTAAAAAAAATATTGGATTTACAAAAACCTCTTTGACAAGAAATCCCATCATTGTGCAAAAATGAATTTGAAAACTAACGTTTTAAAATCCTGCTCGTAAACTTTAATTTCAAAAAAGTTATGCAACAAACTTTTTTTTGGGATAATTACCACGCTATTTAAATTACATGTTTCCTGGCTCAAGTTAAAAAACCCAAACAATGTAACAACAATGCAATTTAGATATTTAAGATTACATTTATCAGTAGGATATGTAACTGATATAATCAAACCACGATAAAACCATTGCGCATTGAGTCCCTCGTTCGATAGAAGCGTGCCTTATTCAAGACAATATAACATACAACTTCTTGTGTTTATGTGCTATTCAAAAGCGGAAACGCTAAAATATTCGATGCATACGAAATTAGTCGTTTTTGTTTACCATTTAATGAGAAATAAATTTATTTATGGTGTATCGATTACGTGATCTTGTCAAGAGTTTTTTTTTATAAATAATTGAAAAAATATGTTAATGTTTTTTGTTGTTAATATTTTAACAAAAATAAATATAATTTCTTGAAACTACATTTGTATGGAAATAAAGTTGACTCTTTTTTATATTTACATATTGACATGGCGATGGCGTTACTTATTAAAACAGATATTTCTGAATTATTACATTTTGATACAAGAATTTGAATTTTTTGTTATGAGAAAATTTGGCATGTGACGATGTCTTTTCTCTCTAAGTTACAGTTTATAATTTATTTTTCTCAAAATTTCATTCCTTATCGGTTCCACATTTTTTTTAAATATATTTCCTTTAAATACTTCCTGTCTGATTCTGTCATGGTCCATATTCTATCACTGGTTTCTTCTTCATCTTCTTCTCAGCCTTAATTCACCCACTGCTGGATGTAAGCCTCTTCCAGGTACCTCCAGCTACTCTGTTCTGCGTAGTTTGTACTGGTTTCACTAATGTCTTGTATATTTTTAATTTTGTGTTATTTGAAACAATTTTTGATCTAAACAGTTTCAGGTGAGCATAGTAGCATAGTAGAATTTATTTTACACTCCTATTACAAAAATATGGATTACTGTTTCTGATTGTTAACCAGAATTTTGAAAAATCACTCAAAGAAAATTTAATTTTGCAATGATATATCCTGAATTAACTTTTACAGTTCTAACAATCAGATTTGAATTTAACTGAAATGTTTTAGTTAATTTTCCCCTCATTTCCACCGTTTTAAATCATTTATTTGAAATTAAAAGAAAATAAAAAAACTATCACACATAGAAGTCATTTGACACATAGTAAACCTTTAAAAAATTTGTACCATTAAACCTCTTTCAATTATGTTTTCATAATTATGATTTGATTTCATAACTGCTATAACGTCACAATTTTAGTACATCCTGTGTACACTAAGTACTGTTAATTTTTCTTTCGCCAAAGTACAATTTGCTATGTAAATTCAATTTATCCAATTAAAACTAATTAAGAGTAATTTGTTGTAAAACCATTACATAATTAGCTTTATTAGTTGTCTAATGACGCCTCCCTTTCTGTTCATCCACCCATAATTTAATAGCAATAAATAACAATGCAAATATGCAGATTGCATCGTGTTGGATGTTTCCCGTTCAATACCGAACGATAATTTTTTTCTCATTTTTCTTGCATGAATGAAATGTGCATTAAATAAGACTTTTAAATGAGCTGAAATACTATTATACACATCTTTGGAGTTATGCTCATGATGTAATCTATTTATTTACAATCCTTTGTTCTCCTTGAATTATAACAATAATGATTGGAAACAATTAAATTATACGTTTTTAAAATTCCTGTTACATATTTTAATCGAAACATTAAAATCAACATAAAATTAAATTAAATTGATTCATGAAAAATTATTTTCACAGCCTTGTTCAGTTTTAATTTATTTTTAGTTCTGACCCCAGAGTGTGAAGGCTCACATTTCGAAAACTATTTAAGTGATTTTAATTTTCTAAGCTGCATTTTAAAAAAAAATTATTTCCACACGAGCACAGGCCTTTTTTTTTAATGGGCGTTAATTGGTTAGAGAAAATATGTTCAAAAAAGCTTTTTTTTTGCGTGAATTACTGTAATGCGTGAATTTAAAAATCAATTATGAAAAAAGTATTTAAAGGAAAGAAAAATTATTGTTTAATTCACTTTTCTCGAAATTGCATTAATTAAATAAAAAGTTACAATAAAAAATCACGGCTCACTGCAACTCGCCCGTTTATTAATATATTTGAAAAATTTCAATTAAATTGTGTAAGTAAGAAATTATGTAACCAGCTTTAAAAAACTGCTATAAAAAGTATTAATTTTTAGGGGCTGTAAAAATAAATATATTTTGAGGAAGAGAGAAAAAGTGGGGCGTGGGACCCACGTTGGGAGTTTACAGTCTACAGCAGTGGTTCTTTACCTTTTTGTGATCGAGGAACAGTTTTTGAAATGGAAATTTTTGGAGGAACACCAATATTCTGAAAAATGTATGTTAGGTCTGATATGTGAAATCGCAACCCTCATTTCTTCGTCAATATTCAAAAGTAAAAATAAATAATAAATTTGGCAATTTTTTTTATAAGATTGCGGAACACTTGAATGAAGTTGACGGAACACTAATGTTCCGCAGATCACCGGTTAAAAACCACTGGTCTACAGTCTACAATTTTAGGATTTAATAATATTTAAAATTAGAGGGCAATATGTCTATACAACAGCATTTATACAAACAACCATTAATAAGGTTGAATATATTTGAAGGTTTTTTGAACCAATAATATTTTTTTTAATTTTCTTCCTTATAACATATATATAATAAAATTTTAAAATTAAACGATGCCAAATTATTTTAATAAAAGGCAATCCTTTTAGGATGCTGCTTGCCCACACAGTACTTGGCATGAACCAGATTATCATTTGCTATCTCTGATAAAAAACACCAAACATTAAATTTAAAATAAAAGACAAAGGAAATATAATTTAAGTAAAATTATTTAACAATTATTTTTCAATAATTTAACTTTACCATATACAAAAAAAATCAAAAAAATCAGACAGACACGAAACCAAATTTGTTAAAACCTTAAGAAAATAGTGGAAAAAAGACATCGCACATGAATGCAATGTGTAACACCTAACACCTGTAATACTAGATCTATTTTCATCATTCATGTGCTAAGCAATTTACTAATTTTTATTTTCCAATTATCTTTAGTTAAATGCTTCTCGTCATAATACAATTATTTAAAAAAAAACGTTTCTTAAGCGATAACATTTCTTATCAAAACTTCATTTAATTAATTGCGACAATTAAAGTTAAAAAAATATTCTTTGGTTAGGTTTCTGTTAATGTTTGCTTACCTGAACACACCACAGTAACCATTTGAATTATCAAATCCTTGATCAGGGGGAACAACTCGATCCAGAAATCTAGGTGTTAAGGCAAGAGATGCTACAGCCGCTAAAAGCCATTGATCTCCTAATTCTCCAGACTCTACTGCAAATCGAAGCACGTCGTTTGAATTTTCACTAATAAATCTTGGTCTTTGGCACATTTCCTAAAACAAAATAAAATAAAATCGTTAATTATTTGTAAATTTTCTTACTTTCGGATTTAAGTCACGTATTTTTATTGGTTGTTGCCAACGTTTCGTTCGCCAATGCAGGGAGCTTTCCCAAGGCGCAAAAGTCCGATGTCTTATTCTGGTATGTGTGCCAATATAGGATTAAAGTAGGGGTGAGAATTTTATGATGAAAACAAATATTTTCAGGTAGGGCTAATTTTAAATCCCTTTTCTCAAATGAAGTTACGGAAATTATTATAAACCCAAATAGCCTCACATATGATGAATTTTTATAAAATCTTTTTTTCCAACTTTCCTAACTTTTATTTTTTATTTTGTAAAAAGGAAACTGATGCTAATTCGCAAGTAAACTCAAACTCGCAATTTCAACAAACATACTTAAGATAGCATTTCCAATTCACGAGGAAATAAAATAGCAACTACATGTACATTATAATAGCCTAACCTAGAAAAGTATTTCGCCTTTCAATTTTCCCCAGGTAATTATGTCAATTAAGATATTTGTCAGGAAAGTGTAGTTACGATTGACAAACGACCGTTTGTGTTAATTTGTCGTGACCCACTAAGTGTTCGGAAGAAACCGTTGCTAACTTTTGACCCGACACAATGACCGGCCCCGATTTCCAGGTGTGACATTGCGCGTCTACAATCTATTTATTGCAATGCATCTTCTTCGCGCTTGCATTTTTTTAATTGCATCTTCCGTTTTTTTATTATTGAGGACAAGAAAACCAGTCTCTATATTAACTGCAAGTGCCTAATTGAATTTATTTAAGAATGCATTGTGTGCATGGCGGCTCACAACTTTTACTTTATGATAGCAGCTTAAGTATGCTCATCCTTTTAATGATACGACAACTTGTATGTGTGTATGTATGTATCCATGACAGACATTTTGCATTGGTATAGCTTTAGAGATAAATATAATAAAGAAAATTATTGAAGACTTATTTTTTGTAAATAAATAATTGGCAAATAATATTTATATAATGTACTCTTGTAAATGTTTACTAGGACATTATGAATTTTAAAAATGTCTAACGAAATTTATTGATAACGTGCCCATGTAAAGATAATATTCAATCATTTTTACTTTTGCGTAGAGAAAAAGTATTGTAATCGGGGAAAAAAATTGAGATTTTTTTAGATTTGGACTTTTTTAGATTTTCTAAAAATAAATTGACGAATATTTTTGGCAGGAAATGAAAATTTAGTTTTTTCATTTTTTTTTAGAGAATGAAAATTCCAAAACAGTTTATAAAATTAAATATACGAATATACCATAAAGAAAAAGGCGAAGAAAGAGCTATAAAGAAAATTATAAGCTGCAGAGACCTTGATGCCCATTTGGATCAATTTATGGTATGGATTAGGTCTAGTTATTTTTGAGAACCAAAACAAATAAGACAACAAAAAGAAAGCCGTAAGCCTACAAGAGGAAGAAGAGGTAGTAGACTACATAAAATGCCTAATAGCGGTCTATATAATATACCAGAATTGACTAGAACGTGGAAAATCTATAGACAGCAATTAAAAAAATAAAAGCTACCACAAAAGGCGGCAATAAGTAACAAATAAATGCTAAAAATAGAGTCGGTAGAGCCAAAAACGAAGTAAGAAAAAAGCAAAGATTTGGTAAAAATAATAATTGGAGTAATAAAAAAAATCGTTTGAAAATAAAGATGTGACAAAATAACAACCGAAATGTTCAGGTATTAGAGAAGCGAACCTGGTTAAAAAATGCACCTGCTGATCACAAAAGTCTGACTACAAAAGCAAATGCCAAAATAATGGAGTGCAGCATCCAATTTAAAAAAAAGGAACAATACCCTTCGAGAGGCCGCAAATTGTTTCATGTCCGATAAACGTTTCCTTTCTGCCATTCTTGACAAGTTCGTCTGCAAGCTGGTTACTTCTAATGTTGGAGTACGCAGAGTCCCAGATTGAATTTAATTTAAGCCGTGTTGCTAGTCCATTAAGGGTGCTTTTACACTCGATAACGAGTGCTTAGCGTCGCCAGAGCTGATTTACTGTCTGTAAAGATAAAGATTCTTTTACCTCCCCACCAATGTATGTGCCGCCCTCGTAATGGTGTATAATTTAGCTTAGAATACTGGTATATTGGAATCTACGTTAGAGATCCCATCCGTCCCGATTTAGGCGGGACAGTCCCGTTTTTAGAAATCATGTGAGCACTTATTCTGCAGTCCCGTCTATTATCGCTTTGTATTTCGTAGCGTATTTTGTTTTCGTTTTAAGATGCGTATGTGTAGTACACTAATATACCTCCAATGAGTTTGACGCTATTAACATCCTATTGCGTCCTCTCTGGAATCAAAATTTTAAAGGTTTTCTAAAATGGTATATTATTTGATTTGGTCCGTCACTCTGTTTAGCTCAGGGTGTCGTAGGATTTTGTCTTGGATGGTCATCGGGATGACTCCTCTTCTTTATTTAGAATCAGTCTGTAGGTGCTCCTTGCTTTCGCCAATACCACAAATGATAGAGGGGTAGAGGTGGTAAGCTAAGCTGGACTTCCATGGCCTCTTTTGTTAACGTTGATATCACTCCAGTTATTCCTAGGCAGGCAAGTCTTAGTAACTTGCATAGTACTTTCTGCACTGTCTTCGACTGTAACTTATGCCCCCAGACAAGCGAGGCCTACGTGGTAATGGATCATATCTAGCGCCAAAATCACTTTTGCAGGTCCAGAGGGCTCTTGTGGCTTTGTTTATCACATTTTCCATGTAATGTTTAAAGGTCAGAGTTCTGCCCATGGTCACATCTAGGAACTTAACCTTCTCCTTCATCTGGAGCTGTGTATCATAGACGAAAAGACTCTTTGCGCCCAAGATGTTGTTTTTACTGGTGCATGCGGGCAGTGTTAACCGACAACCCTTCTCTCTGCCGCACCTCTTTTTCACCTTGTTTAGTGCGCATTGCATTATATTTAATACAAAACTTCCGGTTACAAGTATTGCTATGTCGTCGTTAAATCCAAGTGGTCAAGTTCCCGATGATCATCCACTACTAGGTACCACAGTACTGGTAAAAGAACACCTCCGTGCGGATAACCTCTGGCAGTTTTAACGTCTACGATCCCTAATATTAGCAGTAGGAAATAAATGTATTTATGCTCGTAACAAAATATTAAAATGCAATTTTACATCTAGAAAGCTAAAGGTTTATTTATATAAAACCATCATTCGACCAGTGATTGTATTCGGAAGTAAGGTCTAGGTGTTTACGAAAGCTGACGAAAGAATGTTAGAAGTGTGAGAAGGAAAAATGCTAAAAAACCATACTGGGGAAAGATGACAAAAGGAATGAAGGAAAGAAGAACTAATAAGGAGTTAACGGAAATGTACCACGAGGCAAATATTACAAGAGTAATTATGATGCAAGATACGAGAGCACCAAAAAGGCTTCTCAAAGTGCGACCGGTTGGAAGGCCAAAAAGTAGGTGGCAGGATAAGGTCCACGAAGATCTGCGGGAAGTGCGAATACATCAGGCGAAACGAGTTGCACGAGATAGACAAGGATGGAGGTTAATTGTCGAGAAGGCCAAGCACCACTGGGGTCTGTAGTTCCACGAAATTAGGAGAAGTAGAAGAAATATGACGCAAGGAATAAGCTTTTCTTTTTCTTCTTCCATGACGCATCAGCCCTTGTTGAGCCCTAGCCTCATTTAATTTCTGCCTTCATCCATCTCTATGCGCTGCTGCCCTCTTTCAGTTGCATACTTGCATTAGGCGCCTTGCATCTTCGTCCATGCATATAACCATCCCCTTTTTGGTCTTACTGCTGCACGTTTACCTTGCATTAATTGTTTTCCTTGGTATAAAGTGTCCTGCCCATCACAGCCTTTGCATCTTGATGATTTCTGATACTTTTGGTTTCTTCAGTTGTTGGTTTACCTATTGTATAATCTATATTTTCTGGTTAATAAATAAATAAATATATAAATAAATATTCCTTTGTTTAAGTCGTTGCCACAAAATCCGTCTATCCCAAGGCTTTTTGAAGGTTTCGTGGTAAGTTTTTTTCTAGGAATTAGTTACTAGTGCACAGCCCAACTCACTTTTCGGAGAGCCATATCTGCCGCTTTCGTTTGCCCTGACCTTGACTTTCATACGGGTTGGATACCGCATCTCGAACATCTCAGGTTATCGGGGTTCACCGTGCGTGGAGGTGAGAGTCGAAATTGGGTAGGAGCACTCCCCCTTTGAATAAGGTGGATTGGGCTTATTTCGAGAATTTCAGGACGGGTTGGTACCAAAGTACCAAAGAACCAAAGTAAAAAACAAGAGGGGACGAAGACCGAGAGAGAGGTGGAAGCCCGAAGTGAAAAAGGATCTAAGAATCAGCAACTGGAAAGATAAAGCAGAAAGAGAGGAGTGCAAGAACGTAAAAAATCAAGCCTTGTGCCTAATAGGCTCGCAGTGCTACAAACATAATAAAAATAATTAAATAATTAAAGTTGCGTGAAACGCAATTGCAACAATTTTTATTTCAGACATTTTTTATTGGGTGAAGTTTTTTTACATACGGGAAAGTCGAGTGAAGAAACTCCAAATTTAAAAAAAAATCTGAAAAAAATTTATCGAGCTGATTACATCGTTACAGATGCAGATTGTGTTAAAAAATATTAATGTGAAAAATAATTTTGATTGATAACATACTCGTGTGGAATTTTTTAAGTAGCATGGTAATAGGTGCCCATAAAAATATTTATTGTCTTCTTATTCTTGACAAATGTGATTTTTAATCATTTTTAAAGGTAAAAATGAAAAAAAAAATTTTATGTTTGTGTTTCATATAAAAATATTTATTACCCCCAAAAATAATATTTAAAATGATTGGAAAAATTCTGGAAAATATATTGCGGTTTTTAAATTGCATTAATAATCGATTTTCTTGATAAGGTTTCAAAACGTGCCTTATATTAAATTAAGCTTATATTTTACAAATATTAACATTTGTAAATACCACCAGATTAGAAATCTTTCGCGAAATTTATTGCATTCTGTTTTAATAGACCGTGAATTTACTATAACCTTTATTTACAGACAGACATCTAGGCTTGAACTGTGAACTTGGCATCTATAGTAAATTTATTGCGCTTAACATGTTAAAACAAAGAGAGGAGAAATAGTATATTGGGTGATCAATTTTAAAATATGAACAATAATTTTACAAATTGCAGAAGATTAAATTCGTTTGGGTCATGCATATAAGTAATTAATAGAAATAATTTTCTAAATCCCGATTCTGTCAGACAGTGTTCAATAAATTGTGCACCGCGGCCTACCGGTGAATGGCGACTGAGTTGAAGTGGTCCTAGGGTTTAAGAAATATTAACAAATTTAATTTTAATAATTTATGTTTTGTGAACAATGAATATGGGAAAATATTGAAATCAAGGTGCTGACGTTAATTGCATCCGAATAGAGCGGACTAGGCGCTCTGACGTGGGCAAATTTAAAAACACCAGTACAAATGCACAAGCGAGTAGACAACTCGAAAGATTCATTGAAAAGCAGAGCAGATATAAAAGGCCAGTGAAAAGTTATATAGAATGCCATTTTAGGCACAGCAATAACATCGAAAGCATGACGCACACGACAAACGAAAAACTCGACCTAATAAACATGAGAAGGAAAGAAAAAACAAATAAACCAAAATAAATGAAGCAGAACGAAGAAGCAGTGATAAAATGTGTAGAGAAATGGAAAAGGCACGACACATTTAATTTACACAAGAAAACACTGACAGAAAAACAATGTAAACGTTGTAGCGGAATTTTGGGGGGCACCAATAACAAAATACCTTTGGGAGTTGAGGAGAAACTAAATTTCTGGAAGAAATATGTCAAAAATCTATATATCGAACCACGACCAAGCATTTCATTGAAAATTCTGACAGCACTGTATATAATGTATAAAATATTGGGAAAATACCGTCAATTAGCTAAAATCGGCTTTTGTACCTATGCCAAAGTAGGCAACTGCGTCACAGTGCAATGACCATAGTTTTATCAGTTTAGTGTCTCACATTCTAAAAGCATTTCTAAGTGGTATTCAGACCCGAATCTATAGAAAATGTAAACACCAAGTTAATAATACATATTATGAATTAATAACCGGAATGGCATTATTTCCGCTTAACATATTTACGCAAAGATGCAGCGACATGAATGTGGATGTAATCGCCTCTTTTATAAACCATAAAAAAGCCTTCGATTGTGTCTCTTATCAAAAGATGATTAAAATTCTTAAAACTAATTGGACTGATGAAGAAGATCTACAAATTATAACCGAACTTTACTGGCACCAAACTGCTAAAATCGGAACAAAAGGAGCGGTTACAGAAAACAGAGCAATAAGAAGTATCGTTTGTCAGGACTGTGTGTTATCCCCTCTTTTATGTTACTTATACTCTGAAGCCGTGTTCAGAGAACCCCTTAAAAGAATGGGCACCAATGTTGATGGGAGAATAATTACCAACATGAGGTATGTGGACGATACCGTGGTGATGGTCAGCAGCCTTAAAGATCTTCAAAACCTGATTGACGGCGTTATGAAAATTTTAGTTTCATATGAACATAATAAACAAGACAAAATTAATGAAATTCTGCAAAACAACTAGGCAAGCTACCCTTAAGTCAATGATAATATTGTCGGACAAGTATCTTCCTTCAAATACTTACGAACAATAGTGAACGACCAATGTGATCCTTAAAATGGAAATACGAGCGAAAATCAAGCAGGAAAGAGGTACTACAAGCATAAAGAATCTCCTTACCAGACGCAACCAAAGTTCGATCTGAAAATCCGAATTTTGCGATGTTATATATTTCCAATCCTGCTCTATGACTATGAAAGTTGGATTCTTATTCCGCTGCCTTGATGCCTTTCAAATGTACGTTTAAAAAAGAATCCTCCGCTTATTATAAACAGAAATGGTAACCAACAACGAAGGAAGTAATTAACCGCTTGGACAAGTAAAGGGAACTTTTAAGAACCATCAAGGAAAGGAAATTGCAATATCTCGCATCACAACAAGCAAGAACTACGCCTGATTATTGAGGGCAAAATCCAAGGCAAAAGATCTGTGGGCAGACGCCATGGCCTAAGGATTTACGCCATCGGTTTGGACGGACATCACCAAAATTTGCAGAGCGGTATCCCGAATTGTTATGACAATTGGATCGCCAACCTTAACGACATCAAAGAAACCGCTGGCCGAAATTAGCAGCTCTAGATAAAAGAATATGGAAAACTCTGGAAGAGGCATATATTCAGAGGTAGATGAATAAAGGCCTAAGAAAAAAAAGATTTAGAATTTAGACTTTCGCGACTGAGGTCGATGTAACTTTTCTTACTTTCGGGACTTAAACCTGAAAGTAAAAAAATCTTACAAGAAGAAGATTGTTATTTTGCACTTTTACTAGTGCCACGGATACTTTCTTGGATACTTAGACCTTCTTAATTTCTTCAGTAGTAATTTCAGTTTTGATCGATATTATTCTTCTTCAGTTTGATTAAGTATTAATCAACAATAAGGGGCTGTGTAGCTCAGCGGTCTAGGCTTGCGACTACTGAGTGCAAGTTCATGGGTTCGCGCCACAAAGCATGCAAAATATTTATTTAAATAATTAAAGGTCCAACACTGCCCCAACTCGCCAACCCGCCTTGCCAGCGTGGAGTTTCATGGCTAAAAACCTTTTCTGGTCCGGAGTAAGATGAGAAATCATGTAACTCCAGTGGTTCGGAATCCACGCTAAACTGCAGGTCCACCTGTAATGTAAGTTGCCACCATAACAGGCGGAGAAGAGGGTATGAGCCGGGAGTAGCGCCATAAAAAGTTGACGACGAATCAACAATATCATCAGTCTACTAAATGATTGAAAAAAAGGCAGAAACTACTATTATTCAGATGAGTAAAGTGCCATCTTTAAGCTAAATATCAGAATGCTACATTTTCTAAATACTCTTGTATTTGAATCCTGGAAGACATCGAGAGAAGCAGAAATGTGACTGAAAATAGATGGACCCAATACAGACACATCGAATGATGCTATAAGTATCTCAGACAGTTTGGTTTATCAATGTTATTATTCAAAAGGAGTAAAAAAAAACAGGAAATTTTATTTATAGCAAAATATTGTGGACATGTTAAGATGCACGAAGAGATGCAGAACACTCCTACCTAATTTAAAAAAAAAAGTAATATCAAGATGACTATCCAAAAAACTACAAATGATTTCAGCCTAAAACCCATTAGCTTTTATAGGTACTTTACTACAACTGGTAGATAAAATTATAATTGCTCCAGTAATAGCCAAAATTTCTAACGGATTTAACATAACAACAAGAAATTGTAAATCAATTTAATTTTCCACTTTAGTTACAAAATTTATTGTTAAAATAAAATGAAATTGGGATAGTAAAATGAAACTGTTGACTTTATAAGGCATACGATACCCGGAAACATCTGAACTTTTTCCGCCATATAATGTTACATTCAACATCATATTACCAGCAAAGCACAAGATATATATCATTACTGTAACAATCATTTTTGTCGGTGCTATAATTTTAAGAAAAATCACATCTCAAAGCGATGAACAGCATGTATTGTAAATAAAAAGTAACATTAGCGCGTGCAAATTTGTATCATCCTAAGAACATATGGCGTATTCCGTTTGATATAACAGTAATTTAGCGGGGACTGTTATAGAATATTAAATACATTTTAAATCAAAGAAAAAAATTATTTATATTGAATATTGAACCTAATGCAAGTATAATTTTAATCTTTTAACTGTTCTTAATGTGCGTTTCTTTTCTTGAACATCGTACTTCCGGTGCACCGATATAGACGCGTACACGCACTACGGTACTTCAAGTGGTGATCAGGCGCGCGCGTCCGCAGGAGTTGCGCTGGTCAGTAACAATCAAAAGGAATACGTCAACTCTCGTTACACACTGGTAATCCAATCCGCCTGCAGGCCAACGCAAGATCTGTTAATGCAGTATCTTAACAATAATAAATAGCTGCGGAATC